>OAMR01000161.1:1543822-1579753 GCA_900205405.1 Echinochloa crus-galli
CGGAGCAGCTCGCGTGCGGCCAGCGCGGCCGGCACGGCGGAGCCTCGCGCGCGGACGGCCAGAGGAGCTCGCGCGTGCAACGGCGTGATGGAGCTCTTCCTCACCGGTGACCACGCTCTTCTCCTCCTCCTCTCTCTGTCTCCATCTCCGGCGAGGAGCAGCGGCGGGGCTGCCCAGCGCGGCCGTCGAGGCCCCCGCGGTGGGGCTGCCCAGCGCGGGTAGCGCGAGGCGGCAGCCGCGGCGAGTGCGAGGGTGGCGCGAAGCTTGGCGCGAAACAGATCCCCGCGGCGCGCAGCGGATCCGGCGTGTCCGTCGTCTCCCTGCTATGACTCGTACAGCGGCCTTCGTCGCCGCTGACTCGCCTGGGAGCACGAGCCCAGGTCGTAGTCACATGAGACGACGGCTCGGCTGTTGCTCACGCTGTTGGAGGGGCTTTTCGCAAAAAGGACGTGCATGGCGACGGCAGTCGCCGAGCCGTTGTACGTGCCCTTAGAGTTCTAGGGAAGAACACCATAGTTCGATTGCATCGCAAATTGCGAAAGAACAAAACGCATCAATGTTTGCGCTTCAGAAATTACAAATTCCGCCCAGGACCCAGGAGAGCACACTGACATTCCAAGTGACCATCCCATTACAAACAAACAACAGACCACTAATATTTCTTCACACAACCTACTAAAAGGCAATACTAACTGACATTTCCTACCAAGCACCCCATCTAGCTTACTGAAAGATAGCCGACGCCACGATCTCATTAGCTGCAGCCATCTGTCCAGGCCAGCTCCTCAAGATAGCCCACTCCACTACTCCAGCACTCATCTTGATTTGCTCTGGCCTGGTCGCCAGACTTTCCAGTTTCGCTATACACGCTGCATGCTGTGCTCCAATTGCTTGTTCTTCCACAGTGCAGAATGTTGCTGCCAGCTTGTTCTTCCTCGCAAGTTTCATGCAGCACCACCCATGGCCATGGCATGCTCGCCGTTGAGCTTAACTTAATCATATCCAATCCTGAGCCCAGTTACACGGTCCAAGTTCTCTTGGTGCAGACGATAATTTAATAGCAGCCCCGGGATCAACTTACCAGCCTATTGGCACACAGCTACACCAGCATGGGGATCCCTGAAACCCAGCACCCACTGCCGTCAAGCTCTGAGCACCACCATCTTATTCAGCTCTTGCACGGATAAGGACATGGAGAATCCTGCAGATTTTTGGTTGCTCAACAGATGCCAAAGTTGTTCGATGGTCCACGCCATCGCTGCAGTTCATCTCTGAGGAGTTAGAGCTGATGCCAACTTGGACTCCTATATATGCTCCCTATTGCTACCCAGCAGAAGGCCTTGAATGCCACCAGTAATGGAGTACCTGGAAAGAGAGCTGCGTAATGCCTACTTGTTTAAAATGTCTGAACACTTCAACCAGGAGCACTTTTACATGGATGTATTGAGGAAAAAACAAATTCAGTTATAATTAAATTGCCATTGAAATGTTTGGAATACTATTGAAAGTGGACATGCAGCTAATCTGTTGCAGTGACCATGAGTCACCTAACAAACAACCCCTTTTTGTTAATAAATGGTCAATAAACAAGGCTTGCAGAATGTTAAACCGTGTTCACCTTAATCCGACGATTTCTTCATGGTTGTGCATCCTGCCACTGCATATGAAGGCATCCAGCATAAGAAATGATCATCTCTACTCTCCTTTACAGCAATACCAAACTTAAGTCAGTTGCAAATACAGATGCTCAAGCATACTGTAAATCTCATCAGAATTAGAGTGGCAGAACTCCCCCTGCAAGAACTCATGAACAACATTATCAACTTCAACCCAGCTGCACCCTGCCGTTTTCTCAATACCCTTACCTCTCATTGATTGCCATACATTCAACAAAATCCCATTGCTGACCACGGGCCAATGTGTTTGCAAGGAGCACATAGGTTCCAGGATTCCTGGGTTCAATAGTAATGAGTTCTCTTGCTGCAATCTTACCAACTTCAACGTGGCAATGCTTCCTGCAGCCATTGAGCAAGGCTCCCCAGATACCTGCATGTGGTTTCACTGGCATTGTCTGCACTAAGCAGTATGCTTCTTCAAGGAGTCCAGCTCGGCCATAGAGATCCACCATGCAAGCATAGTGATCCGATGATTGCTCAATTGCATAATTTGTCCTCATAGATTCAAAGTAGCACTTTCCATCGTGAACTAGTCCGGCATGAGCACAAGCTGTCAGAACTCCAAGAAAAGTGACAGAATCTGGCTGCAACCCTTCCTCAGCCATCTCATTGAAGAGCTGAAGTGCATCTCTGCCATGCCCATGGTGTGCAAGAGCACTGATCATCACATTGTAAGACACTGTATCCTTGAGATGTGTCTCAACAAACAGCAAATGAGCTTGGCTGACGCTACCACATTTGGCATACATGTCAATCAACGAATTCAGAACATGGCAGTTCATTTCGACATAGCCTTTTTTCAAAAACCCATGAACCTGTCCTGCAACTGACAAAGAACCAAGCTGTGCACAAGCGGACATGAGCACAGCCATCGTCGCAGCATCAGGTTGGAACGCTGTAAGACGCATCTGATTGAACACCCCGACTGCATCAGCCCACGAACCCTCCTCTACGCATGCAGAAATCATCATGTTCCAGCTGTTTACATTCTTCTCCGGCATCTCTTCAAACAACTCCCTGGCAACATGAGCGTCCCCCTGCCGCAGGTACCCCGACATGAGTGTGTTCCAAGAGATTGGGTCCCTCTCTGCCAGCCCCTCGAACACTTCCCGTGCAGCTTCCACATCCCCCGCTCTGACATGGCACGCCACCATGGTGTTCCCTACCACCACGTTCCTCTCGGGAATTTCGTCGAACACCCTCCTCGCCTCCGCTACCAGGCCCAGGTTCCCGTACATGTCAACCAGCGCGGCGCCCACGTGCGCAGAGCGTCCCAGCCCGGCCTTCCCCAAGAACCCGTGCACCTGGAGCCCTTCCACGGTGGCACGCAGCGCCGAGCAGCACCTGACGACGGAGCTCGCCGTGAAGGCGTTCGGGCGCGGGCCGCCGCGCCGGAGCATGAGGCGGAACAGCGCGAGCGCCTCCGCGGCCGCCGAGGGCGAGGAGGACGAGGCGTGCCTGCCGTGGGCGGCGATGGTGGCGGTCCAGAGGTAGACGTTCTCGGGGGCGGCCGGGACGGCGCTGTCGAAGACGGCGCGGGCGTGGCGCGGGGAAGGGGACGAGGTTATGAGCGCGACGGCGGCGCGGGCCGGGAGCGGGAGGCCACGGAGGAGGAGCTGCGCCTGGAGCTGCCTCGCCGTCGCCGGGGTCGTCGCGCGGCGAGCGAGGCCGGCCAGGAGAGCGGGAAGGGCGCCGGCGTGCAGGCGGCCGCAAGGCGGCGGATACCGCCACCCCACCACCGGCGGCACCGTGGTGCCTTGCAGCAATGATGGCGTGCGGGTATGGGTTCAAAAATTTTAATTTTAAACCTATTAAAAAATGGTTGCATGGACAACTACGTACAATTTTTAATAACGAAATTTGTTAGGGTGGTTGCATGTTTGGCATAAACAACCATGTGGTGAAAATGAAAAAAGATGACTAGATTGAAAAACAAAACGAAACTGGACTGATGGATTTAACAAACACAAGAGAACTGGCAGAAACCATGATGATTTACTACTATGAAAATGAACCAAGGGATCCACTGATCCACATCTCTCCTTTTTCCAGTACAAGTCAATGTGAGGCCGTATATGGTACAACCGTTCAGCAACAAGAGTGCAGTAACACGGTTTACATGTAACCAAAAAATGAACATCGCAGCGTAACAAAAAAAAATGGCATCAAAACTATGCAACACAACATTACAAATTTCATAAACCTGTGTAGTCAATCTGTCCTGTCTATGAATGGACATGAGAAACCTAATTATGATACACATGCTCGTTCCTCCGTTCATGGAGGCAGACATCCTCAGTCCTCACCAATTTCATAAATCTGGTGAAAATTTGGCTCCAAGATCATGCTGTCAAAGCGCTTCCACATCCAAAATAAAAGACCAACATACTCGGCAAGTGTGGCTTCGCACTCTGCATGAGTCGCCAACCAATATACAGAACAATACACCAACTGAAACTCCTTGTACCCTAAGACCTTCCAGATGAAATGCCAGAAGTAGCATGTATCTCCAAGGAGTGCTCTGGTATGTAGGCAAGGCCTGAAAGGGCAAAGAGCAGTTCTCAGTACCGATTGAAAAAAAAAAGATATGTATGTCATTATTCATATATTGAATGGATTTAAGACATATCGTGATCTGAATCCGCTGCAATAATATTTCTAGTTCACTTCAAACAGGGAGACTAATCCTCCCAGTGTCTGGCAGACAGAAGAATAACAAATTCACCTTGATTATTCTGTATCTAGCAACTAAGGTAGCATTCTACTCCTTGCACATCTAACTCTACTTTATTGTCACAAATTACCTTTCTCCCTTGCAGTTATTTGAAGTGTATCAAGTGTAATGATTCCATCTGATAACGGAAGCAACTCAAGTTTCACGGTGGTGCTCGAACGTGGAGGAACACACCTGTTAGCCACATCCACCACAACAAAATGTTATTTGACAGTGTTTCGAAATAGAATTAGCAGTCGCAGGTTGACTCTTTTCTAATAAGTAAGGAAAAGAAGGTAAGGTTCAATACCCTAGGGGCACTGCACTTTGCAACCACAGATGAGTGCAGCCTGAAGCATTACTTATTCTATTTCCTCCATTGTCACTTTCTTTTGGAGATGTAGCCAGGACAGAATTCAATCTTCGAAAGCCAACTTCCTTCTTTCCTAACCCAGATCTTTTTGCTGACTCATTGACAGCATCATAAGAACCATTTGGCGTAGTTGGAGCTGAGTTCAGGGATACAACTGAAGAAGAACCAGATGCTTCAGGAGCAAGGACAGTTAACGTAAGGTTTTCAGATGTCATATTAGTAGCTTCAAGGGTTAATACCTGGAAGGAAACAATATATTACTGTGGAAGTGATAAATAAGAATTTGCATAAGAATAATTGATGAAATACTGCAATAACCTGCACAGGGACAAATATACAGAACAATACACCAACTGAAACTCTTGTACCCTAAGACCTTCCAGATGAAATGCCAGAAGTAGCATGTATCTCCAAGGAGTGCTCTGGTATGTAAGCAAGGCCTGAAAGGGCAAAGAGCAATTCTCAATACCGATGAAAAAAATAAAAAGATATGTATGCCATTATTCAGATATTGAATGGATTTAACTATTTAAGACATATCATGATACTGCGATAGTATTTCTAGTTCACTTGAAACAGGGAGACTAATCCTCCCAGTGTCTGGCAGACAGAAGAGTAACAAATTCACCTTGACTATTCTGTATCTAGCCGCTAAGGTAGCATTCTACTCCTTGCACATCTAACTCTATTTTATTGTCACAAATTACCTTTCTCCCTTGCAGTTATTTGAAGTGTATCAAGTGTAATGATCCCGTCTGATAACGGAAGCAACTCAAGTTTGACGGTGGTGCTCGAACGTGGAGGAACACACCTGTTAGCCACATCCACCACAACAAAATGTTATTTGACAGTGTTTCGGAATAGAATTAGCAGTCGCAGGTTGACTCTTTTTTAAGTAAGGAAAAGAAGGTAAGGTTCAATACCCTAGGGGCACTGCACTTTGCAACCACAGATGAGTGCAGCCTGAAGCATTACTTATTCTATTTCCTCCATTGTCACTTTCTTTTGGAGATGTAGCCAGGACAGAATTCAATCTTCGAAAGCCAACTTCCTGCTTTCCCAACCCAGATCTTTTTGCTGACTCATTGACACCATCATAAGAACCATTTGGCGTAGTTGGAGCTGAGTTCAGGGATACAACTGAAGAAGAACCAGATGCTTCAGGAGCAAGGACAGTTAACGTAAGGTTTTCGGATGTCATATTAGTAGCTTCAAGGGTTAATACCTGGAAGGAAACAATATATTACTGTGGAAGTGATAAATGAGAATTTGCATAAGAATAATTGACGAGGTACTGCAATAACCTGCACAGGGAGTTTAGGGACTCGAGCACCCAGGCTAGGATTTCGTAAAGACAGTTCAGATGATACAGAGACCATAAGATCACTAGCTGCAGAGGGCCTCCAGGTTGTGGCTTGCTTGAAAAAAAGTTTCGATTCTACAGAATATAAAAGGGCTGTCAATCAGAAATGTGCACTCTATTACTGTTTTAAAGAATCTATTCTGTTTCATCGACAGTTTACCTGTGTAATTGCAGCGATACGATACCAGTACAGCATACTGGTCACTTAGAGCAACATAGGGCTCACTGACCTTTGGTGTAGTATTTAAAGTAGAATTGGTCATCGTTGGGAGCGACAAAACAGGAGCTGCATCACTGTTGGTCCTCCATTCCCTTGAGGACATAGCTGCTGGCTTGAGAATAAAAGAGTGCTCCTCGCCCCTCCTAGATAGATAACAAATAATGCATAGTACTTAAAACAAAGCTCACATCCTTCGCAAGTTATTAAAAGCACACATAACTAAACGGAATCTGGAAAGGGTTATTAAGTACTAACTTGGTCACCAAGATTCTAGATCAACGTTATAGTATTGAAGAAACCCTTTCGCAAAAAAAAAAAGAAACCAAGATTCTAGATCAACGTTCCAATTCATCTATTGAGTGCACAGCATGAAACTAGAAATAGGGGAGGAGGGCGGATATAAATTGTGATCCCAAAACATGTTGCAAAATTTAATTTTTTTTTTGCATCTTATGCCACCAAGTTTGGAAAATTCAAAGGGGAATAAATTTCTTATTGCTGAAATCATGTTGTGCTTCGACTTTACATAAAGCAGCAATAGCAGGTAGGTCATGAGCAGAATTAATGAGAAAGTTGCATGTACCTGAGTGCTAGATTTGGTAAGCTATGACCATGCCCAACCTCAATACTAGCAATTGGTAATGACAAAGGAGCACCTCCTTTGGATGCCTCCTCAAATACGATAGTAATTGCATCAATGAATACAACTATATCTTTTGCATGAGTAGGAGCAATGTTCTGCAATAGGAATTCACGATATCAGCATTATCTTCAAAAGAATAGTATACAAAATTAATAAAGAATGAATGCTTTGACATATTCAATGCACCTTTACTGTGACACACAGAAGATTTTCCACTGTACATTTTGCAGCAAAAGAATGAACCTCAATTGGTTGAATGATTTCAACTTTTCTCCGCCATCTTTTTCCTGGTAGATACACGCCTTCTAGACCACAACGTACAGAATACCTTTCAGGTTCCAAAGGAACTCCTCTAAACGAAAGCTGCCCATCATTTATAATATCAGGAGTTTTTGCAGGCTTTTCAGGCATAAATTCTTGACTTTCAGATATTGGTGGTGGTCTTATGTTGTTGGGTGTCTGAACGGAAGAACCTGAAGGCATGGAGTAGCTTCTGAAGTTAAATATTTGAGACCCAGTAGTAGAGTAAGATTGCTTGTGTGATGCACTTGGATTGAGAGTAGGGGGCGCTAAAGAACGAGGCGGTAATGTGCGATCTAAAGGGAGCAGCCAACTAAGCAGCTCCCGACATGGATCATCATTACTGTCGGAAAGTCCATCCACAAGATACTCAGGCATACAACTGCTTGATATACTTTTCTCAAACTGAAGAACTTCAAGCACAGGATCTTCCAGTTTGTTAACACCAACATTCACTTGCAAAACAACCTGCATCCTTCCAACCGAGAACATGGTTGTTGAATCAGCATGCATTTAAATGAGAATTACAATAAAACACATGGATGAATAGCTAAATGGTAACACCCCTAACTTCTTATAGACAATTACTTTTGAAAAACCCATGCGTGTCTCTGCAGCTAATAAATTACAGATTTGGTAGTTACATAGAGGATTCACAAAGATTTTATAAAGATGAAGTAATTAATTGAGTAAATTTCAGAAAACAACACTAAAGTAACAAAAAGCAATCACAAAACTACAAGAATGATTTTTTTTAAAAGTACACTTCTATTGACATTCCATATTGCTAGACCACCTTTTTTAGTAGTTAACATTGCAAAACTATACTACTATTATTATACTGTATCACATAACTATGCAGTTGTTTCATATTGCAAAAATACATTTGAAGTATTAAGCCCTAATGAAAACGCAGTCTCACGATATGGTATGCCAAATTGCCAATAAATGAGTACTCCTGCAATATGATATGAAAATACAAGTATATTGTTCTGAAATTGATTCTAAGAACTGTAGTTTGTGATACTCATGTCAATAAAAGTGTACTGCAAAACTGTATCTAAGTAGCATTATAATCAAATGTAGTTTTCTGAAATTTACTTTACAGAAGCCATTATTATATTTAAAAGTTTTCAGGACATATCTCTGTGTAAAACTAATCAGTGCTGCCAAATTGCTAAAACCGATGAAACAGTTGCTACTTCCAGTCCACAGTAGACACAACTGTATCATTGGGCTCCCAGAAAAATGAAATGATGAATGCCAATTCTTTACATGTTTGCTCTTATTAAGTGCAAAGCTATTTATACCTACCAGCATTTAGCAAAACCATTTAGAAGCAATGTTGTTTAAAGAAATCAAAAGGACAAGTGTAAAATTCTAAATTAGCTTGTAATTGATTGACAATGCACATTGAATTGTAGTAGCAGATCTGAGTCAATTTCCAGGAAGGTGCAGCAGGTGCCTGATGCTTGGCTAAGCTTATCTTGAAGTATAAACCTTGCAGTTATTTATGCCATGCCCATCAACATTCAGTGGTCATACAATACAAGAAGTTGCAGCATATATGTCACATAGCAATTAAAAAGGACTCTTCAAAACATACCACTATGTCTCCATTCTGCAGAGAATAACACTTCACAGTATCTCGAGCAACTCCACCAGATGTGCTGCCATCGAAAATCCCTTTATCAGAAATGGTGTTGTAAACATTACTCCTTGAAGCCTTACTATTTCCTTGGCTATCTGACCGTCCGTCAACCATCTTAGTTGTGGTTGCTCTTTTTTTGGACCACAGAGGTTCATCTGACTCTGCTATACGGACAAAAAAATTGGATTCTCTGAATCTTCGCAGGGTAAGTTCTATTTGCTGTTTATGATCTTCCATCTGAAGGCGAGATTGAGTCTCCAAAATATCATGCTCCGAAGGAGATGCTTCACCATTGAGTTCAACACTCTGCATATCATTATCAACATCCTCATTTTCTCCAGTTGTTCCATTATCACGACCATTTGCATTGACAGGACTAGATTTATCCGTTGGGTGTTGCAAAGAATTTCCATTCTTTGACATCACCGCAGCAATTCTGAAGGGGGATATAACCTGTATGTCTTGCTTAGAAGCTGACAGGCATGCCAGTATATGAACCTGCTCGCCTGATAACTGAACCAAGTCAATTCCAGAAAGTAGGTAACGAGTAAGATACAATAGAGGCAGACATCTGAACTGAAGTCATAGGGAAAGCACATTTTTCTACCTGGAAAAAGGAAGGAGCAGTCTAGAGGCCGCAATTGCACCATTTCTGAAACATCATTCCAATTATCTGGGAGTGACTCTGTAAACAAGTTCTAGATGTTAGAAACCACCAGTAGCAGATAATTCCTGAAATTGAATCTTTCGCACTCACAAGATTAAAAATGAACTCATGTCTAAAACGCCAATAATGCATTTATGATATATAACAAAATGAGATGAGCAAGTCAGGCACCCAACTGTATGGAATTGTGATCCACCCTTCGTCCTCATCGACATCAGTGTGCGTCCCCAGCGGCACAGGAGTCTTCGAATCTACAGACGCTGAATCCGCGCCCGTATCCCCAGGCCCATTGCTAGCAGCTCCATCCTCGCCGCGGCCAGAGGAAGGCTGGTGCGAATCCTCCGCGATGATGAGACCCTCCAGCGTCGCGGCTGGCTTCGGCAAGGCATCCTCTGGAATCCGTGGCGGCTCGGCCGCCACAGGCTGCACTGCGGTCCGGTAGAGGAAATTCATCGGTGGATGCTACTAAAAACTCCTTCCTGCAGAGCAAACAAGAGCAGAGGGTAAAGACGCGAGATCTACACCCTGGTTTGCTAATCGGCAATTCCTGATGGCATTATCAAACCCAAGGAGCAACGGAATTCCCCCAGGATAGCTATATTCACAGGGAAAAAAAGCATGAGCTCCTCGGCTAACTGAATCTGCATCTCCCAACTGCTAACTGGATCACATCAATGGATACCAAGGAGGCTAACAGACACAACGCAGCGCACGAATCGAGCTCCAACTAAACCAGGAATTCGGAATGGGGAGCAAAGAAGGGCGGGTGCGCGCGGGTTCGATAGATTGAGAAGTAAACTAGGCCCACGGCTGAGCGAATCTGAACGAATTCGTGTGAGCAAGCGAGGATCACTGACCGGCACTGGTGGTGAGCCAAATGAGATCTCGCCTGGGCGGATCTCCACTCCCGCTAGACGGGGAGACGCGCGGCGGCGGCGGCGGATCAGATCCGGCAGAGAGTGAAGAGGGACGAGGGGGGTCGACGGCGATGGGCTCGAGCCCGTCGTTCTTTCCGTCCGCTGGGACAGGAGCAGGTGGGGGTACACGGTTTTTTTTTTCTTTTGGAGTAAAAAAATAAAAATGAATAATTATAAGTACAACTGCATTTGTGCACAATTATAACCATGATTTTGTACAGTGCAGTACAACTACGCACAGGACCATATAATGATTTGATGAGTTTCATCCAAGTGATTTTAGCGGATAGAGATCACGAGTGATGTACGTATACTACCTCTATCTCAAAAAAAATGCAACTCTTACCTCTCGATTGTATCATAAATACTTATCTTGTATTATAAATGTTAGTTTTATTTTATATAAATTTACCGCACTTAAAATTGTGAACTTCTCGGTAAGCTAGAGTTGTATTTCTTTTTGACATGCAGGGAGCAGTCAATATATGGAAACATGTCAATTTATTTTGGTCCACTTGTTGGTTATGAAAAGGGAAAAGTTCAAAAACCAGGCATTATACGCCATACAACTTTTAAAACCATGCAAATTTGAACCTTTGGATAGTTTCAGAGGTAGTTTTTGATCTTTCAAAAATTAACAAATGATTTAATACTAAAAAGTCATGACTAATTTATTTAAATTCAAATATATGAAACATATACCATAAAATTTTTAAAAATGTAACATATATGTTGGTGCTTTGATGGGAGTTATTTGAATATTATTTATTCTTGTTCCTTATTTTTTACTGCTTCTAGTCACTTATTATTAATGTAAATTATTATTTTGAAATTGAGAACCAACATACATGTTACATTTTTAGATATTTAGGGTACCAATTTGATAAATTTTTTGATTTAAAATAGATTAGTTTTGAATTTTTAAGATTCAACCGTTTTTTTTAAAAAACTAGGTGGCATGTCCGTGCACTGCTATGTACTATAAACTATTTATGGTGCAAAATATATAGAGAAATCACCATTGAAACCACCAGAAGTCCTAATTTGTAAAGGTTTCGACGGTGGGATGACCTATGGTGTCTGATTTTATAGTAGTGGGTTAAAAATCAGATTTTTATAATAGTTGGAGGGTGTAAAATAGACATTTCCATTATAAAAATACATGTAACTCCGTGATATTCAAGGTAGCATGTAAAGCACATATACTCTCTAAAAGAACCATTTTTGAGGGAGTCCAAAATACCGATGAGCTGAAAACAAATATTAACTATGAGTTATCAGAAGTTTTTTTTGACTAGAACGGTAGGGGAGGCCCCTATCTATATTTAATTTTCTATTAACAAGAGAAATATGTACAAGAGAGTTTCAGCTTCAAGCGAAAGGGGAAAAGAACTGAGCTATTTACAAGTTACTACTCATCCAGAAAGAGATTTTCTCCTTAATTCTCGGTCTAGCTCTAAGAGTGACCAAGCGCAGCTGCTCCTTAAAGACAGCTCTCCAACTTGCAAATGACAATGAACCTCCATCAAAGATAATGTTGTTTCTGTGTGCCCAAATTGCCCAATATGTTGTGATGACCAATTCTCTAAAGATGATGGAAGCAAAGGCATTTAATGCTTGAAATGGATTCAAATATATGTTGGTCTGGAGGCCAAAGCAAAAGCTGCGGACTTTTAGCTAGTGGCAACATACCCCTGAGGTCTCTGCTGAGGCCATATGTCTCTTACGGCTTGGTGCCCCGTTGAGGATCTCACCTATGTTGCTCCATTAGAAGTGCTGAACTCAGTTTTTTTATACCAAATTCCCTTGAGATTTAGAGCTTTTACTCGAGTCATCTCATCAACTCCTTTTGAGTAGTTTAGAAGCTTCATCCATGTTTGTGATTTAAGATCTCAAAATTGTACTCCCTTTTAAATTTAATATTATCGAGTTGATAAGTATAAAAAGGTCGATAGGCAATAAGGTAGGCCAACCTTATGGATCCATAGCAAAAGTATATAAAGAGACGCTAGAAAGCTTTTTAGGATCTCACATGTTGCTACATCAATTGCCAAATAATTAGTTTGTCCTAAATGACATATATTTAAAAACGAAGATAATACTGAAATGCTCTTGTGAAGTAGAAGCCTTACTTAAAATCATAAGAATATGCTTTAAATAAAAAAGGTTGGTTGCATATGTGCTACCAGTATGCAACCATTATTCTATTGGCATATAATTTGTCGGGACTCGGGACTATCTTTGATGATCCTCGAGATCATCCAACAATTCTCTCCAAATTCTATATATAGTGATTATATACACTTTATAGTTGCCTTAAACTCTTCTATAATTAACCAAACAGAGCGCAAGGCTTGTTTATGACATAATGGCCCTCCTCCACACACGCAGACTATCTCGTCTTGCTCGTTTTGACGGTTGATCTCTCCAAGTGGCTAGATGTGCTGAACGGCTGATGGCCCGAGAGTCCAAACAATGACTCTTTTGACAATCCCCGTATCCTAATATACTACTACTTCTGTTCCAAAATGAACGTCATTTGATTTTTTTATCATAAGTTTGACCCCTCGTCTTATTCAAAAAAATTGTGAAAATATAGTCAAATTTCAGGCATTTTTGTGAATTTTTCATTAATAAAGCAAGCCACCATAAAAAATATGATAATTTGCACAAAATTTTGAATAAAGACAAGCAGTCAAATTTATAGCCAAAAAAAAGTCAAACGACCTACATTTTAAAACGGAGGAAGTATTTCCCAACATGTATGATTATGCCTGTAACACCACCGATGCTCTCGATCATCAACTCACAAATGATACATGCATGTATCATTACATTTGTATTCTTTTTTGTATAAACTTGATCAAATGGCACAACAAAGGTTAACTTAGATAGAATGTCATTCTACTCGGATAGAGGGAGTAAAGAAATATGTTGTTCTTACCCGGGTTGAATTGATTCGGTGGGTCTTCCTAGTACATTGACGTTTCCTTGAGAATTCAGATGTTGATGGGTTATCACATTCGGTTTATCTCTCTTATACTTCCCGAGCATCCCTAAAATTTAATTTGTCATAAAAGACTAGCATGAACACCCGCGATAGTTAATTAGGTCCTAGTATGCTAGTTTCTATTCCATGGATCAAGATAACACTTTTCAGAAATTCTCTGACGCTGCGTTTCACTTCAGTTACCAAAATTTCAAAAGTGAGGGAGCACCATCAGATCAGAGTGCTATAGGATCGTCCAAACAAAACAGATAAAAAATTGCACTCTTGATCGTACCAATATTAGATCTCATGCATGGTGTAGAAAAAGATCCCAAATCCTTTAAAAACTGGTATATCACCATCAGACGATGAATCCTGGAACCAACTGGCGTCTGATGTCAAAGCGGCTTTTGTCTTGTGTGGGATCAGTATGCAAATGCTCACGTAACAAGTTTTGAAGCAAGGCCTGTTACTATATTACATTTTATGGACTGAAAGCATCAGATCTGTCCTAAAATAAGTCTGAAAGAATCAAATTGGCAAAGGATTGTGCTTTACAAACTTAACAATTGCATCATGGATAATAACGAAACTGATTTACTTACATTATTTATTCATCAAACTGCTACTTTTGCTCCAGGTATGGAAAATAACGGACAATTTTTGTCATGTGCACACAACTACAACCACAGCACTCATCTGATCATCAGTCAGGCTCAGATGCTTGTGAGTTGTGAATGCCAAAGAAAACTACAGTTCACATCGGCGAGTGGCTCTGGGTCTGCTCTTCCTTTCATCTGGAGCCCCCAGGGTACGAGGAATGGCAGTTCAGCGGTTGTTTGCACCGGAAGAGGGTAGTCATTGAGCACAAATCCCATACTTCCAGCATGAATTCTGTCCTGTTGACATTGATAGTCTGAATGTTTGAAGGATTTCATGGCAGTGGTGCTTTTCAAAGATAACAGAATGAAAATGGCAAGATTGAGGACCGGACATTTATAACTAATATTCGTAGTGAATTGTAAAAAATAACATTTTTCACATGAAAATAGAAAATAAATTAGGAAGTTTAAATGTTCACCAACAGGCATTAAGGCGGAAAGAGAACAAAGAAGGGAGGTGCACTATGTACCAGTTGTTGGTTTATGGCAAGGTAGAAATGTTGGAATATCTGTTGTTCTTTGACTTGTATTTCAGTTGGTTAAACAACCACCGGTATACCTTATTCTGAAGCCAGCAATGTGGGCTGAAGCCAAGGTAAAGTCAGTCCTTGCACCAACTAATTTCCTCAACTCATGTGAAACAAGCTAATGAAGAAATCTGAAACAGTGAACTGTACTTATATCAAAATCTCCATGATAATTTAAATGCCACCTAAACATCTTATCATGTCTTAACTCAATGAAAGATTAATTTCCACCTGCAAACTGAAATTATGTCAAGTAATTATTGCTTATTACTGTTGGCGAAAAAGATAGTGAAATACTTTGTCACTGCACATGTCGTCATTTCCAGTTCACATATTTAATGAGGCATGTGCAACACAATTTGCTACAATTCGAATGCACTGAAAATCTCATCTTTATTGGCTTACTATAAATCACCCATTGGAGATGACTACTATAAAATTAACATTTCCAATGAATACAATAACCTAACACAGAAAGAGCTAAAAAAAAGCAACAACCTTCTGGTGCTGCTCTATCTATTTGTTGATACCTTGAGATAATCCTTGCGTCAGCTGCTAGCTTTCCTGAATTTTTATCTGTTGATACCTTGAGATAATCCTTGCGTCAGCTGCTAGCTTTCCTGAATTTTTATCTGCTTGCTCTGATCAGCATACTATGGTGAGCCATTATAACAAAAATCACACCTTCAAGAAAGGAGTTCAATCCTGCGATCCATGGTGGAACATGTGGCCAAAACATGTTTGAGAATATCCAGTGTGTTCAATTTCATTCACAAAAAGTGCCATTTTTTGTCAGCAAACAGTCATCTCAATTGAACAGGTATGCTTTCGCAATACCATCTGCTCTCTTTATCGCCTCGACTAGTTCCATTGACAATGAAATTCTCAACCACCTCTTCTTGGTTCAATCACAATTAGCTTGAGGCTTGCTGTGTTATGCATTCGAATGGATTGGCATTCCCATGATCATAACAAACTTAACGAAGTGACCCCACAACAAGTTTCATGTTATCCACCTGCTCCTGAGTTTGCTCATGCTTAGCCGGCTTAAACAGCTTCCAGAGCCCCGTAGGGTACTGCCGCCTCACCATTTCCTCCCTCTCCCTGGCTAGTCCCCCAAATATCCTCTCACATTCCGGGTACGGCTTGACAAACATGTTGTAGAACTTCCTGCGACTGAGCCTCACATAGTGCTTCATCTCAACTGGATCCCCGAGCCCGCTGACGGATCTCAAATGCTCTACCACATTGTGCCGCGGGATGATCCACTTATCTAGGTTCACCCCCAGGAATTCCGGGTACTGCACCAGCCACTGAACCTCGAATCCCATTGTGTTAACCAAGAACTCCACCTTCCTCTCCACATCCTCAATGGAGTACAGCATCGCCCGCGGCTCGGCGGCGAGCACCCGCAGGGCGTCGTGGAGGGTGAGCCCGCGCGCGTGCAGGAGCTCCACCCGGCGCCGGGCGGCGACGGCGGCGCGGAGCGCGCCGTGGGCGAGGACCTCGTCCCTGACCGCCTTCCGGCACCGGAGGCCGCGCAGGAGCTCGAGGAGGCGGGACGGCTCGCCGGGGTCCATGGAGAGGAGCCCCTCCGCGTCGGACGCCAGGGCGGCCCTGATTTCGGCCCCCGGGAGGCGGAGGCCGGCGAGCTCCTGGAGGAGGAGGCCCAGGCGGGGGTGGGTGTGGGGGCCCGGGAGGCGGCGGAGGAGGGAGGCGGACTCCGCGGCGGTGAGGCCGGCGGCGCGGTGGAGGAGGTGGTGAAGGCTGGTGGCGGCAGCGGCTGTGTGTGGGGGGTGTTGGGGTTGAGAGGGTTGGCCGGCGGCGGCGGTGGCGGGGCTGTTTAGGATGCGGTCGATGCGGAGGAGCTCCCGGGGGTCGGGAGGCGATGCGGAGGTGGAGAGAGGGGCGGGGCGCGGGAGGATCCAGAGGAGGTGAGGGCGGCGGCGGAGGGCCTGGAGAGCGCGAGCCATGGCGGCGGCGGGGGAGAATGGGAGATGAGCCCAGGTTGAATGACGTCTCCGTGAGACAGTGACTGTCTACCTGGCCCCACCTGTCGGTGAGGAATTATGAAACATAACATAATTGCTTGGTCAACATCAAATTCCTACGGCCAATCTCAACCCAAAACATCTCATGGTCTATTTGGTGGTTGGTTTGCGAGGAAGAAGAAAGGACGGTGACTAGGGACGGTAAAGTGGCTCTCAAATTTGTACTAGTATTTTAGTATTTTAAGTACCAGGTTCAATTAAGATCGGATCATGATACTGCTAGTTTTAAGTTGAAATTGACTAAGATCAAGTCGGATGGTGAAGAAGCATCACCATCTATTCTTACCCCTAGCGGTGACAGACTCAAAACTCATCTCATGAATTGGAAAGTGAACTCACCCAAGCCAATACACCCAACCAAACAAGATGAATCTAATGCAGTTCGAATTCAGTGCAATCAGCTAAATACGAGGCAAAATCATTGTTGTAGTGATGAGGACATCCTATGACACGTTTTGGTTAGGCGCACGACAGTGTAGGCGGCAGCCGTGTGCACGCGGTTTGGCCAGGCGCACGACAGTGTAGACGGCAGCTGTGCACGTCTGAATTATCCCACCTTGCTTAGCGAAGGAGGAGGAAGCCACCTTAAAAGGGAGAGCCACCCTTCCCTTATCAGACTAGTCTTTCGGGGCGATTGGGCCTTTCCTAGAGTGGGTGTGCCTAAGAACTGTTGGGGTCCAGGCAACCTTAATTTGTTGGGCCTCGGCCGACCCCACGCCTGGACCAGATGCATCATTTGGTATCAGAGCTGGGCCTTTGTTTAAGGGGGTGGGAATGATGAGGACATCCTAGGACACGATTTGGCCAGGCGCAAAGGGGGTGGGAATGATGAGGACATCCTAGGACACGATTTGGCCAGGCGCACGACAGTGTAGGCGGCGTGTCGTGGTCCAGCAGGAGCACGGTTTGGCCAGGCGCACGACAGTGTAGGCAGCAGCTGTGCACGTCTGAATTATCCCACCTTGCTTAGCGAAGGAGGAGGAAGCCATCTTAAAAGGGAGATCCACCCTTCCCTTATCAGACTAGTCTTTTGAGGCGATTGGGCCTTTTCTCGAGTTGGTGTGCCTAAGAACTGTTGGGGTCCGGGCAACCTTAATTTGTTGGGCCTCGGCTGACCCCACGTCTGGGCCAGGTGCATCATGTAGCCAGGCTTACGTTGGCCTGGCTAGGATCCAAGCCAGACTAAGTCTTGGTCAAGTAACCAATCACTCCCTAAGGGATTTTTATCTCAAGCACACCACCAAATCATGGTTTTGTCCCGCGCACACTTCACTATCTTCGATATAGTCCTCAGCACACTGTAAATTCATGATTTTGTATGCAGCACATGGTCTCTATTAAACAAATGTATTTGAGCCTGGGGGCAAAAGCCACAGGGTAAGAAGACCAAAATGCCCCTGCCTTTCCATTCTCAGAACTAACACACGCAGACTCTAGAACGCCGCTTCGTCGGACTCACTCCTCTCCACTCGCACATTCCGAAGCCCGCTCACCGCCGGTGACTAGCTCCTCCAACCAACACCAAACCATCGATCCTTCCCTGGTGTCACGCTCCTGTTGCAACCACGCCGGCGCCCCATCTACCTGACCTCAAGCGAATCTCTTCCGGGTCATGGCGTGGTGACTGGTGAGGGCCAGATGTCGACGAATCGCTCCCCAAATCCTCAGACTGGAGTGGGCGGCTATGCAGCGTGGGATCCCCAACAAAAGCACTAGACCTAACATGGGTTCCTGATGAGTAAGATTCAAATCCTTGTTTGTACTTGTTCTCATTTGATTTCGAGTCTAGGGTTCAGGAAAGATAAAATTTGAGGATCTAGGGTTGCATGATTTATTTGGTTCAATCAGTCTGCGCTATTAGATTCGTCTTAGTTCTTTTGCATTTTCATGTATTAGGATGGATCACAATGCATCCTGTAGGGCTGTAGGCTTGCCATTCGTATCTCAGGATATATGGAGCATGACACAAATGTGTACAATGCACCTCTGATAAAAATTGGATTCGTGATAAGGACATGATTTCATGGATGGATTTCTATGCCGACCTAGATGTTGAGATAAAGAGAGGCAGTAACCGAAGTTTGTCAGTGAGTTTTTGGGACAAGGTTGCATGCGAGTATAGGGATATATTGATTTTGATGCAATATTACTTGGTGCAATTGATATGTATTGGGAGATCAGAAGGCTTCGTCTAGTAGTTTCGGTCATTAACCAGCCAAGCCATGTTACCACTATAGCTAATGATCTTGCTATTATTGATGTGAAATCAAGTCAGTTGTTGACATGTGCTACTGAATTTAAGTCAGATGTTGTTTCCAGTGTAGCCAATGATCATACTTCTAATACTGATCATGCTTCTAGCACTGATGCTAGCAACAACTATTGGATCCCCACCTGGGCTTGTCATTTCAACTTATGCTGGGAAAGGCATTGACATAGCTGTGACTAAAGTCTTCACCAATGGAGTAGAGCATAGGAAATGCATGAGGCATCCGTACACAAATTTCAAGAAGAAATATCATGGAAAGTTTTTTTTTAGAAGAACCTATAGCCAGCAACAAGAGCTTACAGAAAGAATATATTTGACAATCACTGTAACATCATGAGGGCATCATCAACAAAAGCAATGAACTGGATCAAGGAGAATCACAAATACTTATGGGCAAGATGTCACTTCTCAACAACCAGCAAGTATGACTATGTTACCAATAATATTGCTGAATCCTTCAATAACTGGATAAAACATGACAAGTCACTATCTGCGATAGAGCTACTGGATAGGATTAGGCAAAAAATCATGGAGAATCTATTTCAGAGAAGATGTCTAGCCATGAAGTTGAACACTAAAGTGCTGCCACCCATAATAAAAGCTCTGAATAAAAAATGTAGACGATAGTTTGGTTATTCAATCCACAAAGGTGTTGGCCACTTGGCAGAGATTAGTGGTGTCTATAAGGACTTGACTTCTTGGAGACATACTGTTAATCTAAAAGAAGGAACTTGCAGCTGCAAGAAATGGTAGCTCATTGGACTACCATGTAATCAAGCACTCAGTTTGATATGCTCTTACAGGGGTCTTGAATTGGAAGATTATGTTCACAGCTATTACTTTGTCTCAAAGTTTAAAGCAGAATATGAAGGTTGGATTGAACCAATACCAGACAAGACACAATGGCCTCAAGTGAACCTATGATTCAAGCTATGGCCTCTAGTACTCAAAAGGGCAGTAGGTAGACCAAATAGTAAGAGAATAAAAGCATTTGACGAGGGAGGCACTAAGAAGAGGAAGAGGTGTAAGAGATGTGGTCAGTTAGGACACATGCAGAAAACTTGCAATGAAACAGTATATGATTCAGATGCTCCACCTCAAGCACCACCAAAACCTAAGAGAAATAGAACCAAGAAAAAGGAGAAAGTAGCAGCCAGCCCAAGTACACCTAAAACAAAACGAACCAAGAACAAGAAAGAAATTATCACACAAGTAGCACCCAGCCCAAGCACACCACTTAAGCTGCAACAAGCACCAGGAACACCATTAAGCCCATTTGACCTAAGGCCGTGTTTGGTTCATGCGGTGGTAACGTAAATGAAAACGTAATCATATTACAGAGGGACCGGTAACAAAATGGATGGTCGCAGCCTTTGTTTGGTTCACTCCTGTATTGTTATTGGATACGGCATGCTAGCTAGTTGGAGGTGCGACGGAAGCTGGCATGTAGTGATCCTCGCTCGCACAGGGGCAAGTGAGAAGGCAGCGGCGAGGTGAGCCGGTTGTCAGGCAAGACGGAGGTGGCCGCGCAAGATGGAGCCGGCAATGTATCGTTTTGCGTTTACGGTGGGGAGCGAGCGGAATCAGATTTGTATTACGCTGTTATCCGTTGTAACACCCTAAAATTCCATCACATTTAAATCATAGCAACTTGGTTTAATTTATTTTTCTAAGGACTTAATTAAATTTTTCAAATAAATTGAGCCCAAAAATATTTAAACATCATTTAAATAATCTTAGGACAATAAATCATTCAGGAGCTACTGGATAGGATTAGGCAAAAAATCATGGAGAATCTATTTCAGAGAAGATGTCTAGCCATGAAGTTGAACACTAAAGTGCTGCCACCCATAATAAAAGCTCTGAATAAAAAATGTAGACGATAGTTTGGTTATTCAATCCACAAAGGTGTTGGCCACTTGGCAGAGATTAGTGGTGTCTATAAGGACTTGACTTCTTGGAGACATACTGTTAATCTAAAAGAAGGAACTTGCGCTGCAAGAAATGTAGCTCATTGGACTACCATGTAATCAAGCACTCAGTTTGATATGCTCTTACAGGGGTCTTGAATTGGAAGATTATGTTCACAGCTATTACTTTGTCTCAAAGTTTAAAGCAGAATATGAAGGTTGGATTGAACCAATACCAGACAAGACACAATGGCCTCAAGTGAACCTATGATTCAAGCTATGGCCTCTAGTACTCAAAAGGGCAGTAGGTAGACCAAATAGTAAGAGAATAAAGCATTTGACAGGGAGGCACTAAGAAGAGGAAGAGGTGTAAGAGATGTGGTCAGTTAGGACATACTCCCTCCGGTTTGGTAAAAGAAGTCGTTTTGGACAAGGTTTGAGTCAAACATTGGGAATATAAATCATGAATAACATTTAAGTTGTTGAGTTTGGAAATGTGAAAATTATATAAATAGATTGGTCTTGGAAAATACTTTTATAAAAGTATACATATATAACTTTTTAAGAAATATTTTTATAGAAAAGAGAAGTCAAAGTTGTGCTTTGGTGACCGTGTCGCTGTCCTAAATGACTTCTTTTACCAAACCGGAGGGAGTATGCAGAAAACTTGCAATGAAACAGTATATTACTTAGATGCTCCACCTCCAGCACCACTAAAACCTAAGAGAAATAGAACCAAGAAGAAGGAGAAAGTAGCAGCCAGCCCAAGTACAATTAACAGAAAGAACCAAGAAATGAAGCTAACCGTCCGCGCCTATAAATAGAGACAATTTCCAGAAGTGGCTCGTCCCATGATCCGTTCTGTAAATTCATCTTAGACGCGGTCCAGATGCTATTGTAACGGTCACATTTTTAAGGAGCTGCCAAACCTCCCGTCCGCCTCTAGAGAAAAAAATAGGGTGCCCTTACAAATCATTTTTGTAGTAGTGATTGTTAGGAATGAAGCTAACCGTTTGGAAAAAAAACCCCTATAAAAATTGTGATTGTTAGGAATGAAGCTAACCGTTTGGAAAAAAACCCTATAAAAATTGAAAATAATTTTTTCATGTAAACTTCAAACCACCTTAGCCTTACAGCTCTGCCATGTTAAGGGCCGACTTGTGAGAGGACATTACTTGAAGAATGTATGGGCTGACTTGTGAGAGTAAACTAATCAGAGTCGGTACTGCCTGGTCGGTAGTTACTAAATAATTTTGCACCCAGAAAATAAAGAATTTTTTCGAACCGCCGGTAGGCCCGCGCACGTGCAACTTCACAAGTCACATGATTTTTTTACACGTAAATGCGCGTGCACGGCTGCGAGAGGATTCAAACCCATGTCCTCCGGCCTCGCATGTTGTTTCCTTACCATCCCACCTATACATCACATTCGACCGAGTTCCCACCTATGCATCACATTCGACCGAGTGGGAGAGGCGATTTTAGAGAAGTATCAATTCATAATAACCCCTCCGAAGTTCGTTTTCTTGACATTTAGTGGACGGTGTGAGGGTGGATCTATAATATTAGCATTGGTTTCATGTGACATCGATGACCTGGGTTTCATGTGACATCGATGACCTTTGGCAACAACCATCCTACGACCATCTACGTAGGAATGTCTAGTCTTGGTTATAGCTGTTGTGGTTTGACTCTAGAAGTTCTAGCCTAGTTCTTTATCTCTGCTGGTTCCTCGTCCTTCGTGAAGTGGATGAGTATAATTGTATACTTGTTGCCCTGCTTGGTTGCTTGCTCTTTCTAGGAGAGTAATTAGTTAGTGTCTAGTGTAGGTGTGGTGCCTAGACTAGATAGTAACCTTGGTTTGCATCTGAGTTGGCACAGAAGTGGTAGCCATTAGGTGGTGACAACCTTATATGGCCTACATAGTCCATCACGCCTAGCTCGTTCCGTAGGAGCCTCCTGCGGTTGTTCACCTACATCCCTTCTTCGTGCTAGCCGTAACCTTTGCTGGAGATGACTCAAAAGTCATTGGAAGTACATAGGAATCCTTTCTTGTCTCGTTGTCCTCCCACTAGCTAGACCGCTCTTCTGTCTCTATCATTCATCCTGGATTTCTCCTTGTGTGTGTCTACTGCATATCATTCATATCCTACCCTTTACCCCCGCCTTGTTAGCCGGTACTTTAATTAGTAGTTACATCCCTGTTAATAATCAATACTCTTTATCCATTGCTTCCCTGAGTAAATAAATACGATACCCTGGAATACTCCCGGGTGAAATGCTACATTGATATCCGTGCGCTTGCGGATTTGTATCGCGTCATAAGAATACCAATGAACACTCTTGCATCATTATTGGGATTGGCAATTCTGATAATGAACCGTAAGAAGTGTCAACAGTAGCAAACACTAAATTTGATCTAAACAAAATCCAAGTATTCTTAGTGGTGGCTAGGGGGTACAAGAACAAGGGAGGATGACCACAGGGGTGCTGGGGTCGTGTTGCAACCATATGACGTGTCCATAATAGATTTGATTGGATACACGACCCATTGGCCCAATATAAGATGACGTAGCATCGTAGGCAGAAAATGTCTCAGTACAAAATAAACGATTGTGTCCGACTCCTAATAGATATGGATGTGAGGTTAGATCGGTTCGAAAGTAGACTTGATAATCTTTTCATGAAGTACTTCAACGCTCCAATCCGAGTCTTTATGTGACCGTGGCGTCCATCACAAGTCGATGCTTTTCTACTGTCCGAATCCAGCCCGCGTGAGTTCTTTTCCTTCTCGGTCCTCTCCTTGATTCGTTAGCAAAACAATCTCCACAATCTAAATATGATGAACATGAACTCAGGAGTGAACTCATCTGATGATTAAGTTGTCAAGCACAGGTACGGATAATAGGACCAGCAATGACAGGAGGGGGATTCCGTGGATGTAGCATTGGTGGTGATGTCCTCATCAAAACCAATATATCATAGGAGGTAATCTAAAACGTTTATCAGGATTGGTACTTAGTGACACCACTGGATCAATTTCTTCCAAGGTGGGAGAATGGCTCACCAACTTCAAGCCAAACGTAGTCTTTGAGCTCTGATGTGGTAGAAATCCGAATGGTGAATGTAATAGGCTTGTAATCCCAGTTTTCTTTTGCGAGCTAATCCCAGTATTTGGCCTTATGCTTTCAATAAAAGCAGTGGAACCGCCATTGTGTAAAACAATGTTTAAATGCCATTATGTCCGAAATGTCTGTCTACAAAGAGAGAGCAAATTTCGCAAACTAAACATATGTTACTGACGTTTGTCCATCTCTTGATCTATCAGCACGACCAGTTGGGAGGTCGGGAGTTCAAACCCTGCTGGGTGTGAATTTCGTTGTAAAAAAATTCCCTCGTCTATCCCACACCAAAGCACAGCTCTAAGGCCAGCCTAAATCTCACGTGGTTGCGGTGCCGCTGTGTATGGGTGGGGTAGGGGTTCGGGGATTTTCTCGACCTGTGTGAGAAGGTCTTCTTCTTAATATAATACCGTGGGGGTGTTCTTACCCTCCGCAGGTCGAGTTTTTTTTATAATTGCGCTACCATATAATTAAATAAAGTTCTATAAGTATTGTGATGGAAACTGATTTGGTAAGATAAATAGTATGAAAAACCATACTCAATTAGCAGCCATATCATCATGTATAGGGGTATTTTCAGAACTTTGGACCTAGATGGCACAATTTAGTTAGTTTAGGGACTCAAATATGTATTTTGAGAGTTGAGGGACGTAGATGACATTAAGAGACAAGTTTAGGGACCGCTCATATATTTTGAGAGTTCTAGCATGCGGCATGCCTGGATTTTCCTATTATTTTGATCAAGTGTGTTTCCTAAACAGGACATGTCCCTATTAAAAACAACAATTTTCCTTGTTAATCAAAATGGCCCAATACTTACCCCTATCAATAAGTCTAGTTTTGGTTTCCCCCCCAATTGCTTTAACCGTTAATTAAACAAATCCTCGATACTGCTTGGCAGTCAAATCTATACTATAAGGATCCAGTTCTTTTCAAAACACTTCTCACCAAAATAAATTCTACTCACCCCTCACAAAGGACCACATGTCTGGTCTAACGGTAGAAAAGACATGAAAAGTTTCTATAAACGAGAAAAAATGGTGTTTCTAGATAATTTTTACCATTTTGGTATTACTTTTATTTTCTCACCATGACATTTGTTTACCCATCCCATGTACCCACTTAGTGGCAGACAGAAGGCCTAGGGCCACCTGGGCCATGGCCCTAGGCGTGGGCCGGCGTGGCCGGAATTCTCCACTGGTAGATTACTGTAGCAGTACTGTAGTAAAGAGGCCCAATATTTATTTACGAATTGGCTCGTGGACTAGCCCCGGACCTTGGGCCAAAACTAACCAAATAGTATAAAATAACCCCCATAATAAATATAGCACACGAGTGTCGTGCGAGCATATTTGCTATTATTATATATGGAGTACGGCAAATAAATCTAGCATAAGCACAATGGGAAAAAATGGTGTTGCGTGGACTCCTCGTGCTTACAAAAACTGCAAGCTGCGCTTCCATTCAGTTTCTCTTGCTAGGTTATCTTCTGTAACTACCACACTGTTTTAATAACGGAAGCTTTCCATGCCAGATTTCCTGTGTGACTGTTATATCATTATTGCCAAGATGTTTACATATACATAGAGTGGAAATTAAGTGTTTTTTAGGGTCAAGGGGGGAGTACATCCCCACCTGAAATTTCATTGGGCTATCGGCAGCCAGAGCTCGTACACATTGTTTTTCAGCGTTTTCAGAAAAATCCGAGGGGAAAGGAGGGGAGAAGCTACAGGTCTATTACATTTGGGGTATAGCATTGCACCAGGATTCTACAATGGCCCGTTCCCTCGCTGGTCAGCGATGGCACCACAGCCGGGCCTCTTCTTTGCAGACGCTCCATAAATTACCTAGGGACGGGGTTTGATCGAGACTCAAACACGACCGCATTGCGATGCTTCCAGATTTGCCAGCAGATCAGGAGGACGAAGGTCTTGAAGTGTCGCTCAGGTATTATTGCCGGACGGCGCACAGTCCATAATCGGGAAAAACCCTGCAGCCGCTTTGTGTCCACCGTTAAGCCTGCCCAGACGCCCGCAGCGAAAGGGCAGTCGAAGATGATGTGGTCACAGTCCTCCTCGGGGTGGTGCATCAAAGCCTTGTAAACTGGCCCCGCCTTCAGAGTTCAGAGCCCCTTCAAGGTTCGCGAGGGATGGGCCGCGCCCGTTGGCGCCCTCCTTCAGGATCACTTAGTTTAGTAGCGGACGATGCTTATCCAACTCAGCGCGTGCTGCACCCGTGAGTCGGTTGACCAAAAAGGCATCGATCCCGTTCTGCAGTACTGCGGCCACAGACCTCATCATTTGCCGAGTGGCTGTGGAGTAGAGGGAAAAGGCCGGGTCTTCAGCCGGCCGGCGGGCAGCCATTGATCTTCCCTGAAGTTCGTGGACATTCCATTGCGGATTTCACTGACCGTGACGACGCGGTAGAGGAAGAGCAGTTCAGACAGATCCTTCCACTGATGACCAGCCAGCTCTGCAGGGTGACGAGGTCTGTTCTACGGCAAGCCTAGACGGCCCAAGCTGCGTCACCTCCCTCATGCAGGCACTGTAGCATCTTCAGGAGCAAGCATTTGTTCTGAATCGCCAAGTTCTTCGGCCCCAGTCTATTTTCACCAAAAGTCTCTGCTCCCTGCACCGCCTAAGGTCTCTGCTCGTCCACCACTTTATTTCTCCGTTCCTAAGGTGTCTCTTGTCGCTGCTGTGGAAAACTGTAACATTGGCCGGATCCGCACATTCACCAAAAGTCTTAATTTCCAAAATACGACGGGTGCAATAGTATTGCAGGGAACACACGGCACAATAAAACCATGGCAGAAGCTACTCGGATCGAGTAGCATAGTATTGCAGGGAACACACGGCACAACATAGTCCTCATTTTCAAACTACCGACGGGTGCACTCGGTAATACTTAGTATTGCCAGGGAACACACGGCACAATAGCTGAGCGACAATAGAAGAATCGCTATTACATCATTTTCATAAGATTTATCTGGTCCGCATAAAAAAGAACTAAGCCCAACCTGTAGTTGGCCGTCTCGACACGTGTTTTATACCTCTAGCCCCTATAAGGTTGAGGATCTAGCTGTTGCCCTGCACATTTGCGCTGTATATAAGCCGAACATCTATGACCCAGGGTTAGGCAAAAAGCCATGGACCATCCACACATCACTGCCATGGTGATGCTCTCCAGCTTACTGCCGATCCTGGCCATAGTTGCGCCATCTTCTGCTTCTCCGAGCAGCAACAGCACGGATCTTGCCGTGCTGCTGGCTTTCAAGTCTCGGCTGTCTGATCCTTCAGGCCTCCTTTCCAGCAACTGGACGAGTCATGTCTCCTTTTGCCACTGGGCCGGCGACGGCAGCGGGTCACGGCGCTGGAGCTGCCCGGCGTGCCTCTCCAGGGAGAGCTTGCACCGGACCTCGGTAACCTCTCTTTCCTCCATGTGCTAAACCTCACGTACACAGATCTTGTAGGCTCCGTCCCAGACGATCTTGGAAGATTGCCTCGTCTTGTAAGTCTTGATCTTTTCAATAATAGTTTGTCAGGTACAATCCCATCTTCCATAGGTAACCTCACCAGTCTGCAACATCTTGATCTGGGTTCCAACATATTCCATGGCCAAATCCCGGATAATCTGCTAAACCTGCACAGTCTTAGGTACCTGTCCCTCAAAGCAAATTACCTGAGCGGCCTCATACCAAACTTTTCAGCCACCAGCACACCTTTATTGAGTTACTTATACTTCAACAACAACACACTATCTGGGTGCATACCAAATGGTATTGGCTCCTTGCCCTTTCTTCGATTTTTATGGTTGAGATATAATCAGCTTACCGGCCGAACTCCTTCCGCCATATTCAACATGTCTAGGCTTGAGATCATGTCTCTTGGGAACAACAATCTTAATGGGACTATACCTGGCAATGAAAGCTTCAAGCTCCCTATGCTGCGAGAAATTGATTTCTACAAGAACAAGTTCACGGGTCCAATTCCATTGGGACTAGTAGCATGCAAACACCTTGAAACACTCAGTATACCGGGAAATCTCTTTGTAGATGTTGTGCCGACATGGCTGGCTCAGCTGTCACAACTTACAGGGATCTCTATAGGAGGCAACTTTCTTGTTGGGCCCATCCCGAGTGTGCTCAGCAACCTATCCAAGCTCGAAATTCTTGATATCTCATTTGCCAACCTAAGCGGACATATTCCGGTTAAACTGGGACAAATGAGACAACTCACTGAAATACGACTTTATAATAATCATCTCTCGGGTTCCATTCCACCCTTCTTCGGAAACCTGTCTGAATTGAACTAATTTAATATAGAATCAAACCAGATTACTGGACCAGTGCCATCCGCACTTGGTAACGCCAGATCTCTTCGCTATCTTAACATACGTTCAAATAATTTAAACGGGGACCTTGATTTCTTAGCGAGCCTTGGAAATTGTCGGCAACTCCAAGTCCTTCTCATGTCATTTAATCCTTTCACTAGCGGGGTCCTTAATCCCAACTTTGTTGGCAACCTCTCCACTATGCTCTTGGTATTTGAAGCAGTCGGTAGCCATATAATTGGCAGCCTTCCAGCAACACTATCAAATCTAAGTTCTCTGAATTTCTTAAGCCTTGGAAACAATCAAATAAGCAAATCTATCCCAGAATCCCTCATGACGTTGGAGAACCTCAATCTACTTTCTCTCTATACGAACATCATGTCCGGCCCAATCCCGACAAAAATTGGTATGCTAAGGGGACTCAATCAGTTGTTATTGAACAATAACGAATTCTCTGGATTAATACCTGATGGAATAGCAAACCTTACAATGGTTCAGTACATTTATTTAGATCATAATCACCTATCCTCAATTGTACCAACAAGCTTATTCCATCTAAATAACATAATGCAACTCTATGTTTCCCATAATTTCCTTAGCGGTGCACTACCTTCTGATCTCAGCGGCATGCTGTCAATAGACCAACTGGATCTTTCTAATAATCAATTAGTTGGTCGCCTCCCAAATTCCTTTGCCAACCATCAGATGCTAACCTACTTAAACTTGTCACACAACTCATTTGAGGATTCAATACCAGATTCTTTTCGCCATTTGACAAATTTAGTAGCATTGGACCTATCTTCTAACAATATTTCAGGTACTATACCAAACTACCTCACCAACTTTACCTACCTTTCTATCCTGAATCTCTCCTATAACAATCTAGAAGGACAGATACCAAATGGAGGTGTTTTCTCAAACCTGACCTGGCAATCATTGATGGGAAATGTTAGGCTGTGCGGTGGTTCCCCTGGTCTTGGATTTTCATCATGTCCAGGAAAGCCCCATACAACTCGTGCCCAACACTTCATAAAATTTGTACTCCCCGTTATTGTCGTATCATTTGGTGCCACTATTGTCTTGTTATACCTTATACGAGGAAAGAAAATTAAGAAGGTAAATGTTGAAGGTTCAACCAATTTGGCTAATGTCATTAGCCATAGGCCAGTATCCTACCATGAACTTGTTCGCGCCACTGGTAATTTCAATCCAGAAAACCTA
Organism: Echinochloa crus-galli; assembly: GCA_900205405.1. Taxonomy (NCBI): domain Eukaryota; kingdom Viridiplantae; phylum Streptophyta; class Magnoliopsida; order Poales; family Poaceae; genus Echinochloa; species Echinochloa crus-galli. The sequence continues at coordinate 1,573,429 of OAMR01000161.1, forward strand.
CTTGGGGTTGGAAGTTTCGGAAAAGTTTTCAAGGCTCAATTGGATGATGGTATGATTGTTGCGATAAAGGTCCTGAATATGGAACTCGCGCAGGCTGTCAGAAGCTTTGATGCTGAATGTAATGTTCTGAGAATGGCTAGGCATCGAAATCTGATAAGGATACTGAGCACTTGTTGTAACTTGGACTTTAGAGGACTGGTGCTACAGTACATGCCTAACGGTAGCCTAGAGGAAAATCTACACATGGAGAGTAGGCCGCACATGGGATTTTCAAAGAGGCTTAATATCATTCTAGACGTGTCAATGGCAATGGTGTATCTGCACCATGGCCACGGTGAGGTTGTTCTGCACTGTGACTTGAAACCTAGCAATGTGCTATTTGACGCAGAGATGACTGCCCATGTGGCAGACTTTGGCATCGCAAAATTACTGTTAGGAAATAACAACTCCATGGTTTCAGCAAGCATTCCAGGAACAATTGGATATATGGCACCAGGTATTTGCATTCATAATTTTTCAGCCATTTCATGTCAAGAAATTTGCAGTTCCCTCTATTTATCAATATTCTAAATTTGGTACAATAACCTTTTTCTGGCAGAGTATGCATTCATGGGAAAGGCATCGCGGAAGAGTGACGTGTTCAGCTTCGGGATCATGCTGCTCGAGGTCTTCACTGGAAAGAGGCCTACAGATCCCATGTTTGTTGGAGGTCTGAGCTTGAGGCAGTGGGTTTCTGAAGCGTTTCCTGCGAGGCTCATTGATGTTACAGACGACAAGCTTCTGCAGGATGAAGGAATGCATCTTTGCTTCCATCACCAGAACAACACTTCCCTTGGATCATCTTCTTCGGCTAGCACGAGTAATAACTTTCTTGCATCAATATTTGAGTTGGGCCTGATGTGCTCAAGCGAGTCACCTGAGCAGAGGATGAGCATGAATGAAGTGTCTGCAAAGCTGAAGGACATCGAGAAGGTTTACTCCAGGTGTATGCATTCAGGCAATGCAAATGCCTCCGCAGTACTAGAGCAATAAACATATTTATAGGAAAGTCCTTCAGTGCCACTGAATGCTATTGTTTGGGGCACGTACGGATCCTTTCATAGCACAGAAAGGCATGATAATAAATTGTTACCATGATGTATTTAATATGAGTGTTTTACATGATGATTCATAGTGATGAATATCTTAAAATCGTGCATGAAACTGCACATTTTGTACTTAAAAAGCATAATTGGTAATAAACTGCAGAGACATCACCATGCGTCTTGTCAGTGTATTGGTGTCATTACAGTTTCATTGCATTTCTTTGTGGATGTCGTGTCATATATAGGGATTTCCGTAGGCAGCAATCGCCTTTTTGGTTTGATTCCAAATGTGCTCACCAATCTCTGCATGGCCCAAGTTCTTGATATATCATGGTCGAACGTAAGTGCACAGATCCCACTAGAACTGGGGACAATGACATAACTCACTTATCTGGGTCTTGAAGTAAATCAACTGAGAGGTGACGTACCAGTGTCCATAGGAAACCCATTTCAGTTAACTCATTTGGATTTGGCATAAAACCAGCTGACTTGATCAATATATCTTCACTTGGAAACATCCGGTCTCTTCAGTATCTGAATATTATATCTAATCACCTTTACGGGGACCTTGTCATGGTCCTTGTCCATGACAGGGAGCACCACTAGGAGGATAGCTGGATGGAGTCGGCTATAAGGGTTGAGAGGCTAGATCATAGATGAGAGGGACGAACACGTGAGGGGAACTAGATTGATTGTTTCTTGCTTGCCGCCGAGACCTCGCGTGTCGCCACCGAGTCGTTTCCACCGCCTTGAGCGCAACCCTGACCTTCGCCGGTGTGCCGCCGAACCGCCGTCACGCATCAAGTCACGCCGTGCGACAGCGCCATGCTGGCAAGTCAAGCGCGCGAGCATTCGCGCGTGGGTTGGCCACACGGTCGACCACACCGAGACTTGCCAGCATTGCCACAGAAAATCCCGTGGCGGCCTCGCCTGATCCCCTGAGCCCGGTGCTTGTGAACCCATCTCATAGTTCACGATGGACCCAGTCCACCGCACCATTAACTCAACCAGGCCGCAGCCCAAATCCTTGGTGGGCCAGCCCAGCAGTTTTGGCCAAAGACCGGCCTGCTAACCTTTACCCCTTTTTTCTTTTTCTTTCAACTGACAAGCAGGGCCCACACATCATTGTCTGAGGCTGAAGAGTAGGGCCCACTAACCGACCGTTGACATGTTGACTGTTGACCGGTCAATGATGATGTCAGCAGGCCCACTACTAACATCAGCAGGCTAATTTATTCAATAATTTCAGAAATTGATTTAAACTTTGAAAAATTATAGTAAATCAACCGTAGATCAGAAAAATATGAAACCAGTTTCTATATTTTTCTGAAGTCATGATCTATGCGTTAGAATAGAGACTGGGTTTTTTTTGGTCTTCTTGCTTCGTCGTTTTGGTGTTCTAGTAGTTCCCGTTCTTATATTTTTCCGCGACTATTAGGAGCCCCGGAGACACAAGAGGAGGACGTTTACTACCCCACTACCTGAACGAAGAGGAAGAGCAAGTCCCAGGTTCACGCCCAGCCATTCTATGAAATACCTATTAGACATGTAACATGTGTTGGGATTGTTGCGATTATTCTTCTTGGCATGAGTTGGGTGGTATGGGTGGTGTAGAGGTGCTAGGCGATGGTGGCGAGTAATAACGACCCGATCGTTTGATTGGGGTGCTTGAGAACTACTCTCGGGTAGATCCTACGGAGTACCTGTGGCGGGTACAACCTTTTTGATGATTTATGAGGTGTTTGGGTGCCAATACCTGTTGTGGGTGCCTATTGCGGACCGTTGCGCGGCTCGCTTATGATGCTGTTACTCTCTTTACCGACAATTTAGGGCCGCTTCAGAATGTCAGAAAGTGGGAATTTACAGTGCTCACCATTTACCCAGAATGGGGAGGGTTCCAACAAGCCTACTAAGTGTGGTACCAAGACTGTTAGGAGATTCAAGTTTGATATGTGTAAGGGGGACTCGTTACGACGCACTCTCCCTGATTTACCACAACCCCCGACTGGCCCGGTGGTAAGGTTTCACACCCCTGGGGCAGCTGTTAGTTCAGATGTTTCCTGAGCTCAGAGAAACATGATGGTACTATTACTTTTTAGGGTCTTTGTTGTGGGCTGTGTCTCAAGTTGGTTGTTGACTAGCTTGCAGCCTGGATGGGTCTGTGGACTAGGATCTCTAGGGCCACTTATCTAAGGATTAAACTACTCGACAGGGAATGTTTGATCCGACTACTTCAAACTAGTCGGCTATGGTACAAGACGGCATAGTGACTTAGGTAGACTAGTCGTATACTGATGGAAGACTCCCCAGAGTATTCTGTTGTAGTACTCCAAGTTGTATACGACTAGGACATTGTAACCGACTTGTAACTCTGCTCCCCCATGACTATATAAGGCGGAGCAGGAACCCCTCCAAAGGATATACGTACTATATAAGGCGGAGCAGGGACCCCTCCAAAAGATATACGAAATACAATCAACCATACAGGACGTAGGGTATTACGCTACTCGCGGCCCGAACCTGTCTAAATTGTGTTGTTCGTGCACCATCGTTCCTAGAACTAGGCGAGACCCACACAAATCTACTCCCTGGGGTATCCCCAGTTACACGTGCTCGACATAATTCGTCGACACTTGGCGCCCACCATGGGGCACGATCGTTGCGATCAAAGGGAGAGCTTGATGGACCTATCATCAACAGCAATCTACTCGGCGAAATCGAAGATTCAACGTTTGAGCTTCTCGACGAGTTCTATCAGCATCAGAAGAGCTGGTTGTCTTTCCCCGTGGCATAAGTCAAAATCGAACCAAAGTCGGACTAGTCGGGATCGGCTGCATCAACTCGGCGTACGACTACTTCGACTACTCTCGACTAGTTATCAAGAGCGGCTACGGCTTCATCAACAACTAGTCGGAATCGACTCCAACTAGTCAGCTTCATCGCCAACCGCCACGGCTTCGTCGACAATCGTCCGCGAACAAAGCTAAGTATTATTTAATAATTATTTTCTTTATAATAATTTTTCAGCTTGTTCTACACATGCTTGGCCATGAGCCGACTATTCTAAAATAGTACATCCCTCAACAATAATAATTTTTGCCTATGGGTTTCAAGTCCCTCGCGCGACCTCTCCAACAGGAGAAAGTCCTAACCGACTACTTTTTTTGCGTGCCCCGCATATTTTTATCGCATGCCGACTACTTTATGCTTGTTGTCATCTCTTAATGACCAAACACCACTCGGTAGCATGCACCTTAATTCGTGAAGCTTCGGCTCTTTCGCGACACCTACGCACCTACACGTCAAAGAAGACACCAGTCTCGGGTTACGGGCTATGGTTAAGCGGGACCAAGTGTTTAAACGTAACAGTGCTACTACTTGAGTGGTTGAAAGTCTAACAAGAGCACGAGCGAAAACCTTTACATGCATTGCAAGTGCTATTATTTGCTTTGCAAGCATTACAAATGCTATTACTATCCTCCATGGATTTTTCTTGATCGGATACTATTAATCCTATATATTTAAATTGCAGGGTTCGTAGCTGAGTACTCACATCAGTGAGACTTGGCACCACTTCACCTCTTCATGACGCTGCGGAGCCGTTCGAGTACTTATACTAGCCGGTGCTCACATGCCGAGTACTTTAACTAGTCGCTTGAAGCTCGGGGGCTACACATCGCAAGCTAAGACATCGAGACGAGTACTGGCACCAGTCGGTACTCATACGGCGAGGCGCTACAGTGCCAGCCGAGTACTTTAAATAAGTCGGTGCTTACATATTACGACAACTCGAAGACTAAGCCGAGTATTGGCATCAGTCGATACTCGGATATCATATCATGTTTGCTACAGCAAACTAGTGGACATTAACACGATCATGGGTAATGGTACTACAAGTACTCAAAACAGAAGCTACTTTGAAGATTATGTTCTTGACCCTTGAACCGAATGTAAACCATCCGCTTCGAAGCTCGGGGGCTATACTCAAGGGGTACACATTTTTTGTGCCTATTGTTGATCAATTCAAGACAATTCTTGGAGATTTTTTTCAAGACCCTCGACTTGATTATCTAAATCAACTCGAAGCTCGGGGGCTAAGCATATATGCTTCACCTTCAGTGACCATATTAATTGAAGATTGAAGACTACTCGTCAGAGAAGATCTGAGCGTCTTGTACTTAGCTCCAACTACTCGAAGATGTTTAAGCAGATTCAAGACTTAAAGCGAAGGTGCAAGATGCATCCCCGGATACCCTCGTGACAGAAGACCGAGTTCTAGTAAAACTACTCATGTACTCCTACTAGAACACAATTCGTCGACACTTGGCGCCCACCGTAAGGCACGACCGTTGTGATCAAAGGGAGAGCTTGATGGACCTATCATCAACAGCAATCTACTCAGCGAAATCGAAGATTCAACGTTTGAGCTTCTCGACGAGTTCTATCAGCATCAGAAGAGCTGATTGTCTTTCCCCTTGGCATAAGGCAGGGCCTCTCTAATTTGCGGTCGACCGCACGGAGGGTTCCCTCACGATTCTCCGACCATCCAAAAAAGGACAGCTTTCCTGTCTGCTTGCGGGCCATTCCTTTTTAGGAATCTGTGTTGTTTTGTTCCCTTCTCTTTTCCCGCGCAAAGGTTATTGCTACATTCTCTTTTCCCGCGCCATTTTTTCCTGCGCCGATGTTACTGCTGCATTCTCTTTTCCCACGCCAACGATTCTCTTTTTAGGTGCTCAAAATCATTCGGGATTGTGGGATAACGGGAGTTTAATTGGGTGGGGGAAGTAAAGATAAAAGCAAGTTTCAAACAAAAATATATAACAAAAAATACTGCCATAAAAACATTTCAAATTACACAATCCACATAAATATCCAATCCGGAATGATATAATCATTGTTTAATGGAAAAATTCCCATGCATCCTCGTCACGTTTAGATGTTGGAAAACCGTCCTGAAAAATAATTGTGACAAAAATATATATATTAGAAAATGCTTTCTCGAACTAGAAGTTTGATATATAAAAGTCGACAAATATAGAGCTTTCATATGAATAAAACTATAAAAAACTATATATACTAACCTCTAAGAGGTGCTGTGCATATAAAGACCACAGCTAGCTAGTATTCGAATAAAACAAATTTAACGACTTGTCGGAAGTAAACAATATTCCTCAGTAGTAATGAAGATTTATATGTGCACTAGAATTTTTCTACATAATTCTCTTTGCATAATATTTTAT
>OAMR01000161.1:1582647-1631269 GCA_900205405.1 Echinochloa crus-galli
CTGCTTGCCGCCATTCCCTTTTGGGAATCTGTGCGCAGTTTTTTTCCTTGCGCTTGAGATTATTGCTGCATTCTCTTTTTCCACACCGACGTTATTCTCTTTTAGGTGCTCAAAATCATTCGGGACCGTGGGATGATAGGAGTTTAATTGGGTGGGGGGTAAAAGCAAGTTTCAAACAAAAATATACAAAAAAAGTACCAACATAAAAACATTTTAAATTACACAATCCACATAAATATTCAATCCGGAATGCTAAATTATTGTTTAATGGAAAATTTTCGCGTGCATCCTCGTGGCGCTTAGATGTTGGAAAACCATCCTGAAAAATATTGTGGCAAAAGTATATATATTTAAAAAATGCTTTCTCCAACTAAAAGTTTGTTATATAAACATTGACAAATATAGAGCTATCATATGAATCTTTAGATGAAAAAAACTATGTATAGCTAACCTCTAAGACGTGCTGTGCATATAGAGATCGCAGCTAGCTAGTATTCGAATAAAACAAATTTAACGACTTGTCGGAAGTAAACAATATTCCTCAGTAGTAATGAAGATTTATATGTGCACTAGAATTTTTTCTACATAATTCTCTTTGCATAATATTTTATAAAACTTTTTTCTACATAAGTTCTCTTTACAAAGTTTTCATGGAACTTTGTTTGTAAACCTCTTTTAGAGAATTTGTTTAGAAGCTTTAGATAAAATTTATGAATAACTTTGGTATAAAACTTTCCTTTAGAGCATATGTACAAACTTTTTCTACGCAACTTCCCTATAAACTTATACCAACAAATATATACACACAAGTTTATATTAATAACTTTATGTCGCTTTTCACGAAGATGCCTCAATATAACGTGTACAAGTTCTACAAAGCATTTATCAGGTAACATTTGTCAAAAACTTAATCCATAAACTTTTTTTATAAAAACTTATCTATTAACTAGTCTCACTAGAACTTATCAAAACAAAAAATTATCAGGTAACATTTGTCAAGAACTATTTCTTCAAAAGTTCTGCAAAAACTTTTCTGTAGAAAGTTCTCATAATTAACAACTAACCCTTTTAAGGAACAATGTTATTCCATTTCGATAACATTTCAGAAAAATGTTTTATCCATAACTTCTTTACAAAAAGTTATTTTAGATATCATTACTACATAACTTCTTTCTAACAACTTTTGTAAAACAATAAATTTACATAACTTCATGTAAATTATTCACCATATATATATTCAATATCAAACTTTTTCAAAATATTTTTGTATAAATCTTCATCCATACAATTTCACTAGAAGTAAGAATAATTACTGTACACAATATTTTTACTAAAAGTTCTCCATAAACTGTTGTCAATAATTTTTCATTAAAACAATTACATAGAAACTTTTTTTGAAAAATAGCTTAAACAATAATATTTTTACTAAAAGTTTTCCATAAACTGTTGTCAATAATCTTTCATTAAAACAATTACACAGAAACTTTTTTGAAAAATGATTTAAACAATAATATTTTTACTAAAAGTTTTCCATAAACTGTTGTCAATAATTTTTCATTAAAACAATTATATAGAAACTTTTTTGAGAAACAATGATACAGGAAAAAACTGTTTCAATAAGTTTGTTAAAAAAAACTGTTATCCAGAATGCCCAAATAAAACTTTTCTAGGTAATTGCATAAAATGTAATCAGAAAATAATTTGTCAATAACTTTTTTGCATAGACTTTATACCAAAAGTTTTGGAAAAAATATTTTACAGAATATTTTCAACATAATATTTTCAGAGAATTATTTTGTAAACCTCAGCATAAAATTTTCTATATACAACTTTTCTAAGTAACTTCTATACAAATCTTATCTAGATAATTTCATTGATGTTGTTCCCTTCACTTGCTCAAGTAACCAAAAGGCTTCAAGCTTTTTTGTTTTCAAAAATAAACTTTGCAATCATAAAAAAACCTTCAGATGCTTATGTGTGCCAGGAGACAAGATACAATCAAGAAGGTGACAGAATGGTTTCTTACAGTTCAGTCACTACTCTGTAATCCCCTTGCTGAGAGCATGTCACACCAGACCAGGGATGCAGATTGCCATACCCACAAGGGTCATCACCGACCCATGAGTATACAACTCTCCAGCCTAGTGAAGATTTGATCTCATTCAATGCTTTCACTGCATAAAAAATACAACTTCAGTTCTAGCATTTAAGCACTGAGCACCTACTGAACAGTTTATAAAGCATTGCTGACTAAATAATGCTTTCGAGCACAACTACCTTCCTAAGTCATCAAGCAATCAGGAACCATTACCATCATTGATGACACTAGGAAATGACACGCTAGATAGTTATAACAGAATCACAAAGCCTCGTCAGTCACCTATTTTACTGTTCGGCCCCAATTCTGCAACATGTAATACTGTAATGCTATTATATGAATTAAAATTACCTATAAGAAACAAATTAACATATCCTACTCGCAAAACTACAAAATGTATCCCACTGTTGCGCCAGAGTTTATGCAAGAACAGTATCACGCGATTCCTGAAATGCACAGCCGAGACCATGACTGCAAGGAAAAGCCAATGCTACCAGCAGAGCAGCCGCCTAATCCAGCACTGCATGTGCAAAAGAGTCCATGTCAAAAGATTACCTGAACTGAATTTCTGACCATTTGTCTGTACTCTTACATGAAGCCACATCCTCCTGCAAAACAAATCATTGCTAGTCAAGTAATTCTTAAACAAAAAATGGCAGATCAAGTTGAAGCCTTAAGAACCGCCCTTGAATGACAATATACCATTTCTATAAGATTTTTTCTAGAGAATTTTCTGTAGCAATTACCAGAACAATAACATATTATATCTCACATCGATACTTTGGTTCATTGAAATATTCAGCTGTGATTCACAGATACAGCAAAAAGAAACTAGATATTACCTTTATCGTTCATCGCACAAGCCTCAATCTGCCACCTCTCGCTTCGGTTTGCATATATCAGGTTCTCTTTAGCAACAGCTATGCAGAGAAAGCAAAATCAAGCTATAGCTAGAATAAGCAGGTACTGAACAAAGTTAGGAGTGGCATAAAACTTGCATATACTCATATACATAAATTGCCTCAGGAGTTCAGACAAGTAGAAGCAGTGAATTGGAGGCAGTCAGTATTACAAGTGCACAGGGCATCAAAAGACAGACCTCAGCAACTACACAGAACTACTGCTTTTGTTTAATGGGTGCACAAAGGATGGCTAACCTACTCATTGTAGCACTGAAAATATTTACAGCTTTTATGGTTGGTGTAGTATACAACAGAGATGAAACTTTAGCAGATTGTGGCGACAGTGACGAATATTTTGGCTGTCTGCTCCTACTGTCCATTCATTATAATGCTTTAGTTAGAAAATTGGGGAGGATAAGTGCACCTCTGTGTCAGCCTCAATCAACACGCCCTAATACTCTTTGCAGAGCCTTCTTTATGCCCTCCTGGTCTAGGGAAGTTGTCAAATAAGCTTCCTGGACCTGCTAGGTAATAAGAAGGAATCATAATGCCTACTTGTATCTAGTCGGAGCTAAGCCAGCCAAACGTTGAATACTAGCACAATAAAATTCCTCAGAAAAGAAAACAAATCATGTGCTGTATCAGAAGAAAACTAACCTGCCACCAATAAACTTCTACATGTATGGTCATATTTTATTTCTTTTCAAGAACCAAGTATGCTCAATCACTTATGTCATAAAATCATTGGATGAGCTAATTCAATAGCACCAGTTCTGTCAATAAGGCAATTTAAGTCAGTGGCTATGAATAGTATGTTGCCCCGACATCAAAAGAATTACCAATCCATTTGTTCTGAAAGCTGTTTATATGGATTCAAGCATTAAACAATAAAGAAAGTCCCATAACCAAGCCATCTTGTCCATTTGTAATTTATCAAATGCCAAGCCTAAAATGTAGCAAGTTTAATTTCACAAAGCAAACAAAAGGCGTGCCATGGGATAGCATGTGGAAAAACACTGAGATTCTATCTAGTCAGTAGCCACTCCCCATTAGAGTTAAACTATTTCTAAATTTGTCACATGCAATGGGATCCGTAGTATATTCTATAACTTCACATATGTATAGTGCATTTAGAGCATAAAACATACTGCTGTGGTCTTTTCATAGTTGAACACGAGCTAGTACCACTTCTCCCACATTGGGCTTAGCATGGAAATCTAAGATAGGAAGGCCATCTTTGGAGTGTTCAAATTCTCGACATGTCTGTATGCTGGATGGGAACAAATAAGCTGTCAGTCATCGTCATACATGCATAGAAACAAAATCAGCAACATGCCTAGATGCTTCTGAAAAAACTAAGATCACTTACTGTGCATAAACAGGAACGGAAGTTTTCAGTACCTACGCATCTTGCCTGGTTCAGCATCAAATTAGTATTCTGTATAGCTAATTGCTGAAATGCATCTGATGACATCAAATCAGAATATGCCTCCACGAGAGCAAATCAAAACACGCAGGAGATTGCAGTGTACAAATAGACAAATAGGGCATCAACCTGACCATTTACCTGATAGAATAGGACTCCACAGAACGACACCATAACTGAAACACCATGCTAGTGCTGGTGCGTGGCTGCATCCCACGGCACTGCCGCCTCTTGTATACCACGGGATCCAGAGGCGCCCGTCCCAAATCCGGTGCCCCTGCGAGCAGATCTGGTGCCCGGTCGAGCAGATCCAGCACTCCGGTGAGTGGGTTCGCACTCAGAGCGGCTCGATCCGCGTGGGTTCTGCCATTAGCGGGCTCGATCCGCCTAGATCGGGGAAAAGAGAGGGAAGGAGAAGGGGAATGGTTGAGGAATGGGAGAGAGCCACAAGGGAGTGATGGGGAGCACGGCGGGGAGCTTGGTGGCGGCGCGGAGCGCCATGCTTCGGCAGGCCAGAGAAGGGGAATGGGAGAGAGGCACGAGGTGTTGAGGTCTACTACGGAAAAGAGAATGGAGAAGAAATGGGAAAAATGAAAGGGCTAATTGGATATATGCCATTACAATTTTCACGTTTCGGAGATATACCATTACTATTCGCGATATCGTAGTCCTGCCATTACAATTTCACGGGCCTATGAAATATGCCATTACTTTCCCTTTCGACACAGTTATAAAAATTTAAGGACCAGAATGCCCCCGTCTCCTTCTTCTTCCTTCCGCCTCCTCTCCCTTTTCTCTCTCCCTCGTCCTCATGCATCCGTCGGTCTGTGCTCCATGCCGTCTCCACCCCGCCGCTGCTGAGCTCTTGCCACGCCCGCACGCATCCGCCGCCGTCGCTCTCCGGCCACGCCTGCACGCGTTTGCCGCCGTCGATCCCCGACCACCCCTCGCACGCACCAGCTGCCGTCGATCTCCGGCCACCGCCTGCACGCGCCGTCCGCCGTCGATCTCCGGCCACCTCCCGCACGCGCAGTCCGCCGTCCGAAGAGCCCATGGCCACCTCCACCGCCTTCGAGCTCCGGTCGAAGAGCCCATGCCTGCACACCTCAACCGCCGTCGAGCTCCGTCCGGCGGCCGAAGAGCCCGTTCCCGCAGCCTCGCCGGCGGCGCGCAGGGAGCGCGTGGAGGAAGCGGCGGCGGCGCGCAGGGCACGAGCGGAGGAAGCGTCGGTGGCCCAGATCCGGCGGAGCACGGGCACGCGGCGGAGCATGGAGAAGGCCATGCTCTATCGCGGTGGATGTTGGGGAAAGATAGCAGAGAGAACAGTGAGACGAAGGAGACAGGGGTACTTTGGACCAAAAAATATTACAAAGACATCGAAGGGGTAAGTAGTGGCATATTTAAGAGACTTTTGAAATTGTAATGGCAGAACTACGATATCGCAAATAGTAATGGTACATCTCCGAAACGTGAAAATTGTAATAGCATATATCCGATTAACCCAAAATGAAATGGGGCGCGGGGGCTTCCGTTTCTAGAAGCGACGTGGACGCGGACGGTCAGATCGACCGCAAGTTTGGTTACGTGCGAATCAAGATTGCGTGGCATAAGTCAAAATCGAACCAAAGTCGATTTTCGGTCTTCGAGTCCGAAGCGGAGGAAAGAAAATCAGAGAGAGGATCGAGGCAAGCCATTCAAGTTGATTAGTTCGAGTCGGACTGCAGCCTTTTCAGGACACAAGTTCCAGTTGCTGCCGAGCTTGAGTTGGATGCGGAGTCCAAGAAGCTTATCTCCATCTACAAGAGTTGCTGCAGATAACGGCATCGATTAAAAAAGAGAAGATGCATGCGGGCGATGGCTGGAGTATCACCGAGAGAGAAAAAGTAGGGGACAGCAACCTGGAGCGAGCAGCTACCGCTGTTCCCTTCAATTTGATAGAAGCTACACGCACACGCCGAAGGCCACTCAGAGACTTGAAGATTTTTGCTGGCCGCACACGAAAAGATGTACACAAGTACGACTACATCGACGTCCAGCTGCATCGACTCCCTGTACGACTACTTCGACTTGTCTCGACTAGTTAAAACTAGTCGGGATTGGCTGCATCGACTCAACGTACGACTACTTCGACTACTCATCTCGATTAGTTAAAACTAGTCGAGAGCGGCTATGGCTTCATCAATAACTAGTCGGAATCGACTCCGACTAGTTGGCTTCATCGCCAACCGCCACGGCTTCGTCGATAATCGTCCGTGAACAAAGCTAAGCCTTATTTAATAATTATTTTATAATAATTTTTCAGCTTGTTCTACACATGCTGGGCCATGAGCCGACTATTCTAAAATAGTACATCCCTCAACAATAATAATTTTCGCCTATGGGTTTCAAGTCCCTCGCGCGACCTCTCTAACAGGAGAAAGTCCTAACCGACTACTTTTTTGCGTACCACGCATATTTTTATCGCATGTCGACTACTTTATGCTTGTTGTCATCTCTTAATGACCAAACACCACTCGGTAGCATGCATCTTAATTCGTGAAGCTTCGGCTCTTTCGCGACACCTACGCACCTACACGTCAAAGAAGACACCAGTCTCACGTTAAAGGATGGGTTAAGCGGGACCAAATGTTTAAACGTAACAGGGCTACTACTTGAGTGGTTCAAAGTCTAACAAGAGCACGAGCGAAAACCTTTACATGCATTGCAAGTGCTATTATTTGCTTTGCAAGCATTACAAATACTATTACTATCCTCCATGGATTTTTCTTGATCGGATACTATTAATCCTATATATTTAAATTACAGGGTTCGTAGCTGAGTACTCACACCAGTGAGACTTGGCACCACTTCAGCTCTTCATGACGCTGCGGAGCCGTTCGAGTACTTATACTAGCCGGTGCTCACATGCTGAGTACTTTAACTAGTCGCTTGAAGCTCGGGGGCTACACATCACAAGCTAAGACATCGAGACGAGTACTGGCACCAGTCGGTACTCATACGGCGAGGCGCTACAGTGCCAGCCGAGTACTTTAAACAAGTCGGTACTTTGAAGATTATGTTCTGGACCCTCGGACCGAATGTAACCATTCGTTTCGAGGATCGGGGGCTACACTCAAGGGGTACACATTTTTTGCCTTGTGCCTTCCTGAGCCGGTACACGGCAAAGGCACACGCCGGACGGCGCCAGGTGTTAGGCACAATGCACACGGCAAAGAGTAGGCGTTACCGTGCGCCTCCTTTTTGCCATGTGCCTTCAGCTTGGGCACACAGCAAATCCCTCGTATACCATGTGCATTCTCTGTGGCACACGACAAAGCTTGTGTTTGTCGTGTGCCCGAGATTCTGTCTATGGCAAAGCCTTTGGCACACAACATATGAGGGATTTCCGGTAGTGTTCGCTCGGTTCATCTTCGTGCGTGTAGGTATGCATGGGACTATGAGGCATATGGATCTCGCTGGCTACCCAGATCTATTTTGTGGTAGTCACGTTTGCATGAGGTGGACAATAAGATCTTTTTTTTTTGAGACTAGGTGGACAATAAGATCGAGACGTCCATAGTCGCTGAAAATGTTTATGCACGAAATCATGCTACCAACGATCTGAAACGGGCATACTAGATTGTCTGTATATATCGCTAAAGCCAAATGATTTTGTGATTATTTTCTTTATGTTTCACCTGCCATCATGGGCACACTTGCGCTTTGAGACTATTTCATTAACACCTTATGCAGCAGCTTTAATTCAATCAGTTTAGTAGGCTACTCTTTTTTGATACACACAAACTAATAAGGGCCTGTTTGAATCCCCTCTAGTAAAACGAAGTTACTAAACTTTAGTAATTTTGGGAGCTAAAGTTCCAAACATAAAGTGCTAGCACCCAAAGATGTGCTAAAAGGGGCTAAAAGGGGAGGTTCCAGGGATGCCCCTTATTTGGAAAGGGGATAGTTTTGTCTTTCTGGACAACAATAACGGCAGTTTAGTAACTGGATCCAAATAGGGGTTCTAAACTTTAGTAGATGTTTTCAATACTTTTGCTTCAGCACTTAAGGATCCAATGCCTGTTGAGGCTCATCATGATCTGTGCATAGGTATTTTGGTATTTGTTGAACTGTTTTAATGACCTTTTGTCGCATGAATGAAACAGGAGGGACTAAAACTTTTAGTTGAGCAACTAAACTTTAGTCAGGTGACTAAATGAACCAAACAGGGCCTAAGAACGTGATGATTTCAAGAAAAAGTCATGTAAAGGACCATCAATACCACTATTTATGAACTTCAGAATACAACAATTCTCTTCTACTATCTGACCATCTGATTAGGGGTACACAGTACAAGGGTTGCAATAAATATACACTGATATCCTCAGTGGACAAAAATTAATGTGGAAAGTTTTATTAGGAGATAAACAAACATAGAAGAACAGATCGAGGGAGCAAAAACTTCACTGCATCAGTCCTTAAATAAATCATGAGCTGCTTGGATGGCCACCAGCCTGACAAACATCCGAGCCGTTATATTATATCCACCATCGAAGTCCATCTTTGGATATGCGCCACGGCACCAAATAGTATATATATCTTTCTCACCTTTGTACTTAAATATTTTTGGCCCCTAGTCACATATGCATGGACAATACGTTTTCATATGCACATATTCCGCTCTTATGAAAAACTTATAGGTGTCGCTCCATTGTTACAGTCTGGTCACTCGATCCTAGGTTAGTTCAGACCCTATAAGCATGGAAGGTATCAGGAACTCACCAACAATGTTGGCCCTTCTTCACCGAGCGGGGAACATCTCTTGATGCCGATGTTCAAAAACGTTGTCATGCCAATGGAGCTGAGGTGGCCTTGGGGAACAAAATGATGTCTGCGATGATCGACTATGACTGCTATTTTCAAAACTTCCAGAAAGCCGTTTTTGAACCGGCAGTGATCAATTGTCCTGTGCTAGTGTTAATCACAGCCTTATTTCTATATGTTAGTATTGGTTTTGTAGTTGACATGATATTTTGTTCATGATTGATGGAAGTGCCCAGATCTTGATGTGATTAACTCAACTCGAGCGTGCCACAATTTAAAACTCTCCGCTTGAGGTGGCGATAGAAACAACTCCTCTATAAAACATCTGAATTCATCCGACTTTTTGTCCTAAATTTCAGTTCATTAGATCAGTCAAAGAACTTGATTAAAAAATTCAATCAAAAAAGAGAAACAATGCAGAGAGGAGAGGAAGTGGAGCCCATAGCAAAACCCTACCGGGTTTAATCTTCATTGGAGGAATGTTTCACAAACTACAAATTTCAATAGATCTTACCTAGGATTAGATATTTAGATATACTTTCTTGGTTGTTAATGCAATCATGGCTAGGGCAGTAGTTATATTTTGTATTTCTATCTTCACTTCCAACTGAAATTTCTAAATTTTATATGCTACAAAAAAATCTAAGATGTTTGGTGGATCGTTTTCCAAAAGGCCAAAGCATTTTTGACTGGAGTTACTATGTAACAAAGCCTATGCTCTAACAGGTAAACGATTGTTGAGAAATGCTTTTCCCTCCAAATGAATTTAGTCCTACAGGATGGAGGTACGTACTTGTTCGTTATGTCGAACTTGTCAAAGCTAACTTTACTTACTTTCACTACTAGAAAGCGCTAGTTTCCTAGGGCCAAATACCTAGGGAAAAGCTAAAGGGAAACATTTTCCCTAAGCCCCCGTTTGGAAGTAGACATTGGGGGCTACGATTTGGCATTGGCATTGAGTATACTCGAATTCAAACGTTTGGACGTTCTGGGTATTGAAAGACGGAATCAGAAGCGAATGCCGCGGAGGTATTTGGCCGGTTCAGCAAGCACGCCTCCAATTCAGAGGCCTCCCGCTCCGTTTTGCTCTGAATTGGATCTCCCCGCGTACCGCTTCACATCTGCTCGACCAAAACAGAAAGACCCCGGGCAGGAGACCGCGCGGGAGAGGCGACAGGGAGGGAGACCGCCGCCGTCGCCGCCGGCCGCCCCCCGACTTCCCTGCCTCGGCCGCCCCCATCTCCTCCGCAGGTTGGACTCCGCCGCCCCCATCTCCTCCTCCTCTCCTTTCCCCTTCTCATGGGACACCATCTCACTCCCAGGTTGCCTGACAACGGGGGAGCGGTTTGCTGTTGTTGCCGTGTGTGCAGGACGATGGCGGAGGCCGAGGCAGGCAGGGCGGCGATCCGGCGCGTCTTGCGGTCACTGAAACGGAGGCACCTCGCTGAGGAAGGGGCGCACATCCCGGCCCTTCGCCGCCCACGTAAGGCCAATCTCCTATTCCCTCCCTCCTTTTCCCAATCTTACACTTTACTTCCTCGTTGTTTAATCGAACTTTGAAGTCTGCAATCGAATGTGTGTTACTGATGATATTACTTGGGCATACTGAATTCAACTCTGTTTCGCCCAAACATCTAGTTTGTGTTTCTCCGAGCAGCTTGTAACTGAGATCGAAGAGTGCAAAGCATCAAAACCACTGCTCAAAGAGAAGGAAGCAATGGTTACAAGTTTGCATGCTGAACTTTAGAAGACAAGGTATTAAATGTGATTTATTTTTGCTAAGCTTGCTCACAGTTATGGAGAACATGGCACTCAGCGTTGTGCTATGCTTTTTTGCAGCGAAGAGAAAGTGCAACTAAAGCAGTCACTTGACGAATGGTGGCTGATTGAAGGAAGTAATGTAAGCCTGCTGTTATGTAATGTAGTAGTAATAAAACTTTTAAATTAGGTGTCGTGAGATTGTTATAGTACTTGCAAGCTTGCTGTTATGGTACTTGTAATAAGAGACTTGGAA
Source organism: Echinochloa crus-galli (assembly GCA_900205405.1). NCBI lineage: Eukaryota > Viridiplantae > Streptophyta > Magnoliopsida > Poales > Poaceae > Echinochloa > Echinochloa crus-galli. Next base: position 1,593,891 of record OAMR01000161.1, read on the forward strand.
TATTGATCATGAAGTAATGTAGGCTTGCTGTTATGGTACTTGTAACAGACTTGGAATATTTTAAATTAGGAAGTAATGTAAGCTTGCTGTTAAGGTACTTGTAAGAGACTTGGAATGTTGATCATGAAGTATTGACTTTGTAATTGATGATTGTGATCACAATTAATTTATGAGTTGTTATCAATTTTCCTCATTTTTATCATATTATTGCAGTTTCTTCTATTATTTTTGAATATTATCATTTTTTGTGTAAAGTAATATATATATAATTATCCAATAAATATGAAAGTTGTGAAATATAGATTGCAATGTATATACACCATTGTAGACAACCCACACTACAATTCCACGTTTGTACATCCAAACATGAATTGGAATTGGTTCTTTTCCTTTAATTCCAACTATCAACTACTTGTGTATCCAAACAATGGTATTGGTATTTGAGGTCATTTCCAATTCCCCTTTAGCATCGGTATTCTAGGCCAATTCAATACCATAGCTCCAATATCTACATCCAAACGAAGCCTAAGAGTTTTGGTTCGACCGGAAATAGGCAGTGGCCTACGGTTTCTGACAAAAACCCTAGGTAAATAATCATTCCCTATGATTTACATCTGGCAGGGAAACATGCTAAGATGGCATGATGTCCAACGTGGAAAGCTTCTTTCTCTACTATTTAAATAAGTAGGGAAAGAATATTTAAAATTTTATTTGCATGTACATTATTTGTGGCTATTTTAATTGTGGCAGTAATTGTTACTGCTAGTGAGAATTTTGCTAGTGAGAATTACAAAGTACATGCATCCAAATCATGTAACTTATTAAATTATGATGGCCAAAAGAAACTTGCATCCTAGAAACTAGATACAGACTTAGAGTAGATCTCTCTCTTTAGATGACCCAACTAGTTTTGAATTTCTTTGACGGGTTGTATCTCTTGTGTTTTAGAACTTTATAAATTTGAAAGATATTTTATATTGTTGCTCTCCTTATAAATAAATTTATGCATCTGATTTTGTGGCATAGTAACATAACATTTAATTTTGCAAGACTTTATTGAGGATGATGTAAGTTGGTCCAAAAACAGCAAAGATTTTACAAGCTAATAAATCATGACTTCACTGCTCATCAAATGGATGAGAGAGAGAGAGAGAGAGAGAGAGAGAGAGAGAGAGAGAGAGAGAGAGGGAGATTTAAAGGTGATGATAATAACAAAATGTTATAGAAGACAATGTCACTGCCAACCATTAACAACTGACATTAAGGAATTATATAACAAACTACTCCAAGGACCATTTAGTTTAGAACAAATTTCTCTTCAAGACCTGAATGATTAGATATAATTGAACTAGGTAAGTGAAAAGTTATGATGTTGTATCATTTTTCCATGCCCTCACATTATCTGCTCACTAGCCCACCACAGGTTCACAGGTTCTCCTTCCCTTATTGCTTGATCTTCTAAACAAATTATTTGTCCAAGATAGCTTTATAGTTTGTACTAACATACCACAATATTCCCTCCGCTTTGGTAAAGGAAGTCATTTTGAACAAGGTTTGAGTCAAACATTAGGAATATAAATCATGAATAACATTTAAGTCGTTGAGTTTGGAAATGTAAAAATTATATAAATAGATTGGTCTTGGAAATTACTTTCAGAAAAGTGTGTGTATATATATATATATAGATATATATAACTTTTCAAGAAATAATTTTATAGAAAAGAGAAATCAAAGTTATACTTTGGTGACCGTGTCGCTGCCCTAAGGCAGTCCGAGTGCAAGGTTTCATAGAGCTTCATGCACATTAAATAGGGTGCCAACTAAGTATTTTAGAGGATGTGGCAAAGAGTTAACGATGAGAGAGATGAAATGGGTTTCATCTAGATGAAACTCTGTATACACGGTTTCCAACGATTTTGTGTCTTGCATTACCTATGAAATACCAAAATAAAACAATGCATTGCATGGACCATTTCATCTATGAGTTAATTGTCTACTTGCTTATGTGTCATTCTTGGAAACACCAAAATGAAATCCCCACTGGGAATAGCCTAAACGACTTCCTTTACTAAACCGGAGGAAGTATATATTTATCATACAAAAGAGCTACGTTAGTACCTATTTGTGTACTGCCGATTTCAGGAAAGAAATTTGCACAAGTTTTACAAAAGATATATTTATTTTCACCAAAAAATCCCTGTGTTCCAGTGTTCATTAATTCTAAGGTTCATACTTTCGTACCCCTCTTTTACACTCACCCACCTCACGGTGTCCCTCTTGTCACACACACTTCTCTCTATATAATTTATGGCCCCAATCCCAAATACCTCGTCATGGATCCCTTTTTATGCTGATGGCAAAGCCACCGCTCCTTTGCATGTCCTCAAATATAAATGGAGCAACACATACTTTCTAGGAGTAACTTGATAGGAATACGAGGTATCGGCAAACTTACAATCACCACTTAGTTTTGTATTTCCGACCGACCACCTTATCTGCGGCTGTTCAGTATTTCACTGATTGGACAAGCTCCCGGTCTTCTTTAAAAACCAAGAAGGCCGGTCAATCTGAAACAAGGCTACTAGCTAGGAAATGGGTTCAACGTGCTATAAACATACACGAAACGTGTTAGGATCAGATATTAAAAACTAAAAAAATTTACCACTGAAATCCCATGTATACAGTGAGTACCACATTTCAACGAGATGGTAATTAACCATCATGTTTATCAGTTGATACTTACTAAATTCTGTATAATAGCTGTGACGAACTAATCAATTTTGTTTAGTCGCCTGTCTTATAATTTGCAGAACAAACATGACACTGTATTGCAGGTTATTATCATTTCTGTATTGATTGAAATTCAATTGTTGTCAAAAAAATAGCCACTATTGAGTGAATATAATCGTGATTGTGCATATTGTCGGCCGAAATATCATTGGAGTCCATCTAAAAACAGAAAAATAGTTTCCATAGACTACAGACTACACCTACCTGTGATTGATTACACCAGAAATTTCATTTGCACGCTTATCAGAAAAATAAGATGCTTTCACAATTTATCGGTTTCCACTCACTTGTGATCTCTTTTGAATATTTTGCAAAATTAAAGCTAACTATTTTAAAAAATTTTGCACGAACTACTATAACTAATGTCGATATGTTTGAAGGTCTGCTTGCAGATCAGACACTTTGCGTGCATGTGTCTTGAATAACAAACAAGTATTAACGAAGGGAAGTTCTTCTACGTAAAAGTTTTTTTTTTGAACAGAACGGCAAAAGAATTGCCGTAACTTTTATTAGAAGAAGAGCAAAAACAGCTCAAACAACACAGACAAAAAGCCACTGTACAACTAAAAAGAGAAGGAAAAACGGACAGCTAAAGACTAAAAGAAAACAGACAAAACAACCAACTAAGCGACCCTACGAAAGAGGGGGGAGCAGTAACCCCAAAAACACAACCAAAACTAGGGTGGCGGAGGCTGATCGGAGGCAAACAAGGAACCACTCGTGGCTCTTCTATACTGTAAGAAGTCTTCTTTGATGAGGAAGGCAACGTCTTCGACGAGCTTTGCTTCCTGATTAAAAGTACGCCGATTTCTTTCTTTCCAGACGTTCCACCAAAAATAAATAAGAAGGCCATCGAAATCTCTCTTCCACTGTTTCGGAACACGCCTTCTGGCCTTTTTCCACCAAGCATTGAGCGATGAGGCTGAGGTTGGTCCTGGGACGTACTGGAGGCCTAACCAATCCACTAACTTGCTCCACACCGCAGAAGTGAACAGGCAGTTCTTGCATAGGTGGATGGTTGTTTCCGGCTCCAAGTTACATAATCTGCACAAAGGATCATGAGCCCAGCCCCGTTTATCAAGGTTGTTGTCCGTGAGAATTTTCCTGTGTAGGAGTATCCAAGCGAAGTAGCGGCATTTAGGCTCTGTTCTGGCACGCCAAATCGGGGCAAACTGTGGCTGAGACAGTCGCCCGGTAAATTGGATATGATAGGCACTCTTGGTACTGTATTCTCCATTTTGTGTCCACCGCCATCTAATTGTGTCATCTACCTCCGTGTCCCTTGGTAGGAGATGAATTAGTTCCCAAAGCTCTGTATATTCCATGATTTCAGCTGCCGAGTCTAACTCATGAAGTTGGCGAATCCAAAAGTGGTTATTCAGAGCCTTCTTTACCGTGAAATTCTTCCACCGTGATTTGTTGAACACTTGCGGTGTCTTTCGGGGCTTGTCCATCTATCCATCGATCATACCAAAAAATAGCCTTGTTTCCTTTTCCTACTGTCACAATTGTTGAAGCATGAAAGAGTGCCTTATCAGATTTGTCGCAAGGGATGTCCATTCCTATCCATGGACTGTCCTCATGTTTCCAACGGAACCAATACCATCTGAGACGGAGGGCTCTAGCAAGTCGTTCGAGCTCAAGGACGCCTAGTCCACCCAGATCCTTCGGTGTGTCTTCTACGTAAAAGTGTCTGGAAGCATAAACAGCGAGCTCCAGCGGCAGGGGCTGCGCATCTTGTTCTGTTCCGTGTTCCCTGTACGTGGCGGTGCGGCCGGTCGTACGCGTTGCGCCCGTCGTTGGCCTTGGCCGTGCAGTCGTCGGATCTAATCTGAACATCTCCAGGACACACCTTCTTTCTCTCACATGCCTAGCTACTCCCTCTGATTTGGTAACGGAAGTCGTTTTGGATAAGATTTGAGTCAAATATTTAAAATATAAATCATAAATAATATTTAAGTCGTTGAGTTTGGAAATGTGAAAATTATATAATTAGATTGATCATGAAAATTTTTTTAAGAATTATTTTTATAGAAAACGAAGTTAAAGTTGTGCTTTGGTGATCGTGCCGCTGTTTTAAACGACTTTTTTATCAAACCCGAGGAAGTATATATCCTCGGAAAGGTGGGTGGGCCCCTTCAAGACCATTTCGTGATGCCCGCAGTTATTACTGGGGTCCTTTGTGTTATACTGATGAATTACCTCCGATAACGTAACTAGCTCCCAGCTTCAGCCTGTACCAGATCCATTCAGCTTATACCAGCCAGAATGTACACGTACCATATATACTGCATCCCTCAGCGTGAACGTCTCAAATTTAATTTAAGCGTGAATCTTCCTCTCCCTTGCGTCGTGTTCTAGTGTTATATCTAAAAGATCATGCTGCATGTGGCTATGTAAGGTTATTAGCTGGGCATGAGAGCATCAGGAGCCTTTCAACAACCATTTTCAATTTTTTCTCGGACTAGAACATCAGATGGATATGGCCTCTGATCGAGGCTGTTTCCACCATCTGAATCATTCAGTATCTGCTCAACTTTGGAATCAAACCAAATAAAATAACTTGCTAGGAATGACTAATGAGAGCAACTACGACATGGTCGTGGTGTATATCCCACATTTCCCACTACTGACCCGTCTTTGTTGTGCATGTTCAGTTCCTATACCAGCTCTCCGTATCCGTCACTGATGGCGTGCACCCGTTCATTTTCACCAAGATGGTCATCATCCGGGTTATCAATTGATGTGGAATGAGAAAAGTGGTTGTGAGGAACTAACTTGGTTTGAGTGGAGAAACTGATTGCATATGCACTGCCACGCAAGGCGGCGAGCCCTACCTTACAAATCAGTTTGTAGGGGCGGGCCATGCGGCCATCCGCCCTACAAACACCATTTCTAATGGCAGACCAGGCGGTCACCCGCTCCTGCAAACCTCATTTCTAGGGGCTATCAAAAAACACTGTGCCCTACAGTGCCGTTTCGCTCATGGCCGCCACACAGCCGTGCGCTTTGGCTTGCGCCCTGCACGCACCGCTGCTTGCCCCACGCCAGTCAGCCTTGCGCCACATGCACAACTACCCTGGGGAGGCGAGCACCGCTCCCGCGCCGGTGCCAAAGCTGCAGCCGTGCGCTGCTCGCCCTGCACGCTCCCCTGCTTGTCCCTCCCGTGTTGCAGCCACGGGGGACACGCGTCACCGTCTAGTGGGCTCCTCACCCCTCCTGCAGCGCGACTGCGGGGAGCAGCACCCCGCCCTATTCCGTGTCGCCGAGCCGCTAGGGCCGCACCCATGCCAAGCTTAGCACATCGCCTCCAACCCTGGTATGGTCACCCCTTCTCCATCCTCTTCTGTTCCTTCATCCATTGTTGTCGAAAATGGTGCCACTCTTCCAGTTGTTGGCATTGGATACTCAACTATTTCTGGCCCTTTCTAAGTTAACAATGTCCTCATAGAACCTGACATCATTAAAAACCTTCTTTCTGTTCGAAAATTCACCACTGATAACTCTGTTTCCATCGAGTTTGACCCCTTTGGTGTTTCTGTGAAGGATCTTCCTACCAGGAACATCCTCCTTCGCTGTGACAGCTCGGGGCCGCTCTACACATTGCAGCTCCCATCTTCGCCCTCCGCTCATTGCGCTCTTGTGGCTACCCCCTCTCCAACCATCTGGCATCATCGTTTGGGTCACCCCGGCAAGGCTGCTCTCCAACACCTCGCCCAGTCCTCCTCCATCGTCTGCAACAAGTCTGAAGATGACTCCTTATGTCATGCCTGTCAACTTGGGCAGCATGTTCGCTTGCCATTTACTAATTCTTTGTCACGAGCAACTAAGAATTTTGATCTTATACATTGTGACTTGTGGACATCCCCCATTGTTGGTGTATCTGGATTCAAATATTACTTGGTTATTACTGATGATTGCTCTCATTTTCTCTGGGCTTTCCCTCTTCAGGGGAATTCTTCGTCCGCTGCTAAAAAGAAAATGAGGTGCACCTAAAAATCATTTCTGTAGTAGTGAATAACTAGTATTGGGTAAAAAAGATAATTGGTACTGACTTCTGAATCATCTAAACATGCTCCATGAACAGACGGTATGCTGAACTACCATTATATTATATGTGATGTGTCCATCTACAAAGAAAGAGAGCAAATTTCACATACAACACCTTTCCTGTGTTTGAAAGACGTACTGTTATAATAAATAGCAAATCTTGCACCGTTATCAGCGCGCTGTTAGGCTGCAAAAGGACATTATTTCCTCCCTTACCCACCTCATTTTATATGTCCTTGCATTTGCCGGCCTGTATATAAAAGTTTCTCCTTCTGGCTGTTTAGCATCTATCCCTGGCACCGCACAGCTAGCTCCTTCAACAAGTTAGACTCGCTGTAACTTCCCTCCAGCATTTTTTTAGATAATGGAAGTTAATCCAGCCTTGACCCCGGGGGGTGCATATACAAAAGGGAAAACGTAACTACTAGCTATAGGAATGTGAAGTATCAGCAAGTTTCCAACCAGTCTATCATCACCCTGATGGACGAGAAGTGGTCTCTAGACTGCAGGCTTTGTGGGTTCCGAAGCCACCGAACTCCACTTGTACTCCACCACAAGGAAACGAGTTGAAACAGCCGCCACTAGTGATGGCACCACCGGGCATTGGTGGCGGGCTGATGGCTGTGACTGTGGAACTAGTTCATCACCAGTTCACCACCGATCCGTCAAATGTGATGGATACAACCTATGCATACTCAGAATCATCAGATCGACTTGCTGTATAAATATAAAATTTTGTAAGAATTATCATCAGTCAATCGCTCTATGCTGATACATATATGCTGGATCCAATAGAAAATATGCTATGAGATAACATGAAGAGCTGGGTTCAGTTGAAATGTCAAAATGCTAAACTTTTGTGACCTTCCCTGTTTGTGAATTATAATTTTGGACTTCCGCATTCTTAAAGTAAAATTTGCTCACCGTTTTCTCCTATACTCTAAGTGCCACTCCTCGATAGTCTCTGTCAACTCTCGGACAGTAGTAACAAAATACTAGTTGAACCCAAAAAAAAATACTAACTACTGAAAACTGGAATTTTTCTGTGTGTCAATTTTTCCTTAGGGTTTTGTGGAGTACACACAGGGAAAGACGTAGTTCCTTGACGGTTTAAAAAGAACACAAAGAGTAACCCAATACACATGAATTTTCTTATTTCCTTGTCGGTTTTGAAAGAACACATAGGGAAATACCTAAACCCACATGGAAATTCCAACGACCTGCACAAGGAAATTAGTCATTTTCCTATAGGGTAATTAAAACTCACATGGAAATTCATAAAACATACAGGAAATTACTTATTTCCCTATGAGTAACATAAAATACACAGGGAAATCCCTCCTGTTTCATTCAAAAAATACACAGGGAAATTCATAAAACGAACAAAAAATTGAATCACAAGGAATTACTCATTTTTCTCTAGTCAATCGCTAGCTTAATCTTCTTTTTTGCATGAAACCTTTATTTAGTATGTTTGTTCATCAAACTAATTTGTGTGATGGTACAAAATGCTTGCCACATAGAATGGCAGTTAGTAGTTTCTTCTTTTGATCTGCCGTGCCTGTGACAGTAGTATATTAATGCTTGCCAAATGAAAACCGTCAGACAAATTTTATTAATTTCCCTGTCGAGATAGCCCTATCGGTTAACTGTCAGGGAAATTATTTTTTTTTCATTTTTCCTGTCTCGGTAGTGTAATTGAAGCGCATGTCTGTACGGGTGGGTACTTTGAACCCGAAACCCGAAAACCGAACCAAACCCAAATTACCCGAATTGTTGGTCTATTCGGGTTTCGGGGTTCGGGTTCAGTCCACATAATTTTATAATTCAGAGTTCGGGTTCAGTTCGGTTTTTATGTTCTATAACCCGAATAGACCGAATAAACCGAAATTCAATATAGTTGCATATTTTGATTCATATTATAAATGTTACAACTTTGTATTTTAAACTATTTTAATTTTTTTTAGTGAACTTGTTAGTTACTTGATTCCGTCGAGTAGTCCTTAAATCCATGGACTTAAAATGAGTTAGGAATTTGAATTTCTATCATAAAGTTTTGAGAGTGACAAGGATACCCATGAAAATTTGGGTAATTCGGTGGACCGAATAGACCGAACCGAAATAATCAGTTTATTTGGGTTCGGTTCCTATTATGTTTTTGAAAACATCGGTCCTCACTTTTCCAAAACCAAAATTCCCAAACACCGAATAGACTGAACCGAAATGACCGATTATCATGATATTAATTATTTCAAATGATTTGTTGGGAATTATTCAGGAAGGGACAGCTAATAACAGGAAAACTACACAATATTTCCTACTATTGCAAGGACATCAATGTTTCCTCCCTCATCCACCCCATGCATTTTGTCCTTCCCTTATTCCCTTATTGAAATCTCTAAAATGATTTATTTTGTTGCACTATATTTTTTTTTCTAAATACGATATGAGATTTTTAATTTAATGTTGGTGACGGATTTGTTTAAACGTCCCGGTGTTCGGACCAGATCATGACAGAATTGATAGAACCGTCACGGTTTTCTGGGCTCATATGAGCTTAGAGTAAAATGGTAACGTTTTCTGAAACCGTCGACAGAGTTCCGTCATAGATTAAATGGTTTCTTGTAGTGGATGTATGTGACTATGTAGGGTGGGATTAACATAAATTGTTAGTATTTGTCGTATGAGACAGGTCACGTTAGAGGATTATTGACATGTTTTATAGTTTGATGTGTTTACCGTTTTTCAAATATCATTATGATGGATTTCGATCATTTTCGATATCATCAAAATACCGGCTCCGTTCTCATTGCCCATAATATCATATCGTTTTCGCTTTCGCAAAAATAATGTGGAAGTGAAATTGGGGCGGTGGTGCCTTCATCCCTATTACTACCCTTGGTGTAGGATCTTGGTTAGCGAGTAGTTTCAAAGGTGTTGGGCAGTGGTGCAAATGGTGGACTGGTGAGTGAAGTACATTATGTAATTTCATTATTCGGATCCCCCTAGTGGAACAAATTATATGTCGCATTTACTCTTTGTATGTATGTTGTTATTGAATTAAAACTTTTATATGGACAGTTGTTTCTCCTCGACAAACGGATAGAGAGATGGGCCAAAATTCTCACTTTCCTTCCCATTTATATCTATACTATAAGGATCCAGTAGAATTGAAAACACTTCTTACCAAAATAATTCCTACCCACCCCTCATATAGGATCCACATGTCAGGTTCAACGGTGGAAACAACATGGAAACTTTTAAAAAAATGATGTTTCTAGAGAGTTTTTGTCGTTTTGGACATTGCTTTTTCTCACTATGAAATTTGTTTACCCACCCCACATACCCATCAATGAAATCTAATTATTTCCTCTTATTCTAATTTTAAATCACGTAAAAATCTTCGTGCTTTTCTGCCTTTGGTCCGTCGATTGCTCGTAATCGTCCGTCCTTCTGGTCTTCATACGTATGTGCGTGGTACAATGTCCTTTTTTGCAACGAATTCGACCGAGCCGGACTCAAATACAGTCCTGTTAATGATCTTGGTTTCACCCGTACCAACGCACGGGCATATTTGCTATATATGTGTGTATATATACTATAAAGATCCAAAACTTTCGACAACGATGGACTTGTACCGGTCATTAAAACATTAACCCTCCTACGACCCCACTTGTCAGGTTCTTTTTTTCGTCAAACCACGTTTGACGAAACATTTCGAACCCAAAAATACTCATCGTTAAAAGATACAGGAACAAAAGGTGACATGCCCTATGAAGTATGAATCTAGGACTCCTCATCATCAAAACAACAACGTCGTGATCGCCAGCATAATGAAGGTAGCACCCGCACGTGTCGCGCGGGCATATTTGCTAGTCTACATATAAGGGACTCTGTTTCTGTTGTGTTAATGGAAATGGTTGGAGCCAGTTTGAGGAAAAAAAAACTCGGAGTGAAGAAAATATGGCAGCCAAAGTTCTCACTTTCCTTCCTCATCACTTTCCTTCCTCATCTTAGTTTCTTCGGTCTACACCAGCCTACACATTCACCTACTGCATCCCTCAATGAAGTCTGCCATTCAAGTGTTAAATCCTACCAACACCATCTTCTTGCCTTCTGCTTGTTTACACATCGAGCTGTATACCAAGTATGCTTTTGCGGGGAACGGGAGGTATCAGGCACTATGTCAGGATTCCTTAGTGGCAACGTGGCTCAAGATATATTGGGTAGGCGAGTTTTGTGTGCCTCCGATGTGAACATGTTAGAGATGCAGAAATCCGCGTCTACGATTTCCTTCACTGAATTGAAGATCCTTGTACAGAATCGCGTACAGATTTCCTCGCAAGAAAAGAGAAAAATCGATAAGCTGCGAGAGATCGACCGAGAGTGAGACAAGAGTGAAGGCCGACTCAGATCAGATCGACTCCGACGTGACGCCGGCGAATCGCGACTACAAAGTCGATCCGATTACCAGAGGCACAACGATAATAAGCAGCCTTCACCCTTCGATCAATTGGGAACGTACTCCAGCAAATTAGACCGATCATATTGCAATCGCTGGATTTCCTTCCTCTCGAGAATACGATCCATCCAGAGTTTCACCTTTTCTCGAGAGACATGGCGTCTGCTGCTGTGGCTTCGCCCCTGTCGTTCCTGGTGCACGACGACGTCGGGCTCAGTACTACGAGCCCCAGTCGCAGTACAGCGTCGCAGGGCCATCATTCCTGGTGAACGCAACCATGCATCGCCCTCCTCGAAGACCACCGATGCCTCGAGACGGCGCAGGGGTGGGTGCTCGCACTCCACCCGGCCACCGTGCGCACCTTCCTCTAGCGGCCGGATGACGACGATGCTGTCGGCAGCGGCGACGAGCGGGATCGCCTGCCGGACATGGACAAGGACGGCGCTTCCCCACCAACTGCAAGGGCCTCCTCTCCGACAAGCCTAGCGCTGCTCTTTGCGTCGTCGTGGTCCTTGACCTCGACGCCTCCGACTACTGGATTTGCCGGGTCGGGGCAGGGAGCAGGTGGGAGCGCCATGGCTACATGCTCACCATGTACGATGCTAACGACCAGCCCGTGGAGAGGCACATGGCCAGGCGCCACGGCGTCGCCGCCGTCGCCGGCAAGGTCTACTTCGAGTTCACCGGCACCGCACTGGGTGTCGTCGAGTTTGATATCGTCGACGGCGAGCCAAGGCCAAAGCTTGGATTGATGCGAGTCGACATGGTCGACACTCCAGACAGCTTGCCCATGTCGTCGAGCTACCTCGTCGAGTCCCGCAGTGAGCTGTTCATGGCAATTGTCTTCTTCGACAGGCACAACCTGTACAGCGTCGCCAAGGTCGCGGTGTACAGGATGGATTTCTCGGCGGCGCTGGCTTGGCACAAGGTCCAAGAGATTGGTGAGGACAGGGCGTTTCTTCTCGGCGGAGATCGGCTGGGGATTTCTAATTTTGGAGCGTCGTGCTCTGTTGGGGAACATGGCCTCTCGGGCAACTGCGTCTACTTCATATTGCAACCAATGAGAACTTTCTGCATGTCATCACCTTAGACGGCACGGGTACTACTATTGAACAAGTGCATCGGCCCTTCCAAGATTTCGTCGACTCGATCAGACCGCCCTTCGGGATGCTACTTAGAGACCATGATATTTAGGCACCATCGTCAGTAGGAACGTTGGTTACTTTATTTGGGCTATGTATTCTATATTGTCGTATAAAAGCTTTCATTTCATACATTGTCCAATTTTGAATCTAGTTTCATCTCCTTCAAAGGTTGTTAGGTACGGCAGGCTCGATGATGTAACATATATTATTATTTCTCTTTTGATCTAGTTCCTTTGTCTGATTGACTCAAACTCATGTTTGCCATGGTATCAGTCTTTGTGACTTCTACGGAGGAAAGATTCAAGACATCTTCGCAAAAAATATTCGTTCTCGCGTCGTAGGCCTTTCTCTGTCAGGTACAACTTGCCGTCGTGCGCGCTGCACTATCGGCAACCCCAACCCCAGACACCTTAATTCAGCCGCCCAGTCATGTACTATACGTGACCACGTCGAGACCACTACGTACACGGACCAACCGCTACAGCTAAGGATTCCAGCCATGCACACCTAGCTAGCAAACTCGGCAACATTGTTTAAGCAAACATACTAACGATGCACAACAATTATTCAGCTTTGTGTTCTCTAGCACACTACCAGAATGATCGACATCTGCACCGGGTGGGAAAGCCCTTTAGCACCGGGTTTCCCACCCGGTGCAACTAATCCGAGGCTAAAGGGGTACCCCTTTAGCACCGGGTCGAATAACCGGTGCTAAAGGGCCTGCCTTTAGCACCGGTTGCTGCCTGAAACCGGTGCTAAAGACCCCGGATTTCTTTTTTTTTTGCTTTTTTCAGTAGCCATGCGTGCACGTCTATATACGTATATATTCTAATACATGTATTCTAATGCGTATTCGGCCGACTCTATATTCATACTAGCTGACATTTCATCAAAATAGAAGACATATATATTACAAAAGTAGATATTCATGCATGTCAACTCGAGTTATATATATTTAAACTGTATTTTCTACTTAATTAAGATTGACGACTATCTTGTTGCACTGTCCGGCACGTCCTCCAGTACTGGCGAGAAGTATTCTCCTCGGGGATTGACGACCTCGTCCCAGATCCATCCGACGAGCTGTTCTGCAATTGCGTCAATTCTTTCTAGCTCCAGGGACTCTTCCTTCAGCCTGAACATCTATAATTTACAAATAATTGAAAGATATTTAATCCGCCGAGTTGGAGACAATAATTGTGCACTTAATAATAATGGAAATGTTGTTTATTATTACGTACCATAATATCGTGTTGTGTAAGCTTTTTATGTCCCCAATTCCACATGAAATCGCAAACATAGTATGCACATAAATTATTTCCCGGCCCCTGTTTGGCACACTGTCGACCAAAAGAAATTAAGTAAAATTCATATAATATATTAGCCGAGGCCTACATGTACAAATTACTTGCTTACCGGAAAGCCAATGTTCCATTTTAGTGTTTCATGTTGAATTCCCGGGTGTTCTTGACGGAATTGAATCCAGGCCCTGCGAACAAAAAAATTGAGTTAAGTCATTGCGAGTGTAAGGGGTGAATTAAGTAGGGGAAAATATACATCACCTTGTCATCATGTCCATGATGTTCTGTAGTTTTTCTTTTGGAGTGTGCAACGAATCAAAGACGTTCACGACACCCCGGTCAGGACACAATATTATTAAGAACCAGTGGAATCTGTGCACATGTATACATTATAATCAGAAATGAAATAGTACACAGACAGTATAAGAAGAAGAAGCCTGTGTATGTACTCACTCGATGTTGTACGGGATTAGTATGGAGTCGCAGTAATTTTGTTTCTTAATATATTTGTATAGGTTTCCATATGTTTCCTCAGGATTCATCAATATCATTTCTTCACTTATCCTTCGAGGATCCACGAAACCAACGTCATATATCCCGGATCTGCGACATTTTTGAATCTCCATTCTGCATATGTTAAGCAATAAATAAAGCCCGCGTCAGCATAGATTGGAATTAATGTTTTCAAACTGTGAATTATAAGCAACAACAAAGTACTTACAGTGTCCAACATGTGATCAAATCCACGTCCATGGCGTCGCGGTGGTACAGCTCATATATATCATTAAACCTGAGCCAGACAAAATCCGCGTCACCATTGTAGAAGTCTTGGTCCTTCACGCCTACTTTTATCATGCGCCGTTTATTCCTTCTTGATTCTTCCAAATACCAGTCATGGAATCGGCGCATCTTCGTCTGTAGGTTGCTCTCCATTTCAGGAGGGACCATAGGCTCGCCAAGCTTAAACGGCCACTTCAGCGTTGTGTTTACAGGCACCTCTTCTTCCCCCAGGACTTGCGCTCTGGTTAGTCCAGTCTCGGCCATTACTCGTTGAATGTTAAGCTCGTCCAGAGATGGCAATGGACCCAAGGGACGCTGAGGTTGCTGGCCGAGCTGAGGAACCTTTTTGGATGGGCCCGCCTCCTTATCCGCAGCCTTCCGTTTCCGGCGAGATTTCAGTAATGAGCGGTCATAGTCTGTTACTATTACTTCCTTCTGTTGACCCTTGCTCAAATTACCGAGGAATGACTTCACGATGGTGGGATCAAGCTTCGGCTCCGGCTCAGGTTTTCTCCTCCACTCGGCCATTTGCCTCTTTGTGTCTGCTTTTACCGAGGCTTCGAGCTCCTCTAGAGTCTTCTCGCCCGCTCTTTTCTCTGGTGCGGGCTTCTCTCTAGTTTTTCGCGCCTTCTTCGCTGGTGGAGTGGGGGCAGAGGCTTTAGTGCGGCGTCCCCTCTTCGGCGGAGGAGACGGAGACCTCTTTGGCGGAGGAGACGGGCTTGCATCAGGAGCTCCCGGAGAATCGTCATGATGTGGATCTCTTGGAGGTGACGGGGGCTTGTTGGTAGCCGCAGGTGTATCGGGTATAACGATGTCTGCCTTGCTCCATAGAATGATGCAGTGAGAACACTGACCGAGTTTTGTTTCTCCGTCACCTCCGGGGATGTCAAGTTCCAAGTCTTCCCAGCTGGTGACGACTTGCTCCACCTCAACAGGTACGTAACCATGTGGAATGTCATTGCAGTGCCATTTTTGCCCTTCTTCCACACGTTTGGTCATACCGTATGCGACCTGATAAGTTAGTAGTCACAAAGAAAGTTAGTAAATGAATGGTATTTACGGTGAAATGTATGCAGTATGAACTAAGGTCGCATACGTACCACCACAGCTAAGTTCTTCTGCCTGACGACAAGCTCGCACGCGGTCCGTTGAGTTATTTCATCCACGGTGTTGAAGCAACGGACATATATACATCCCATCCTCCCTCCTCCTCCGCCTCGGCCATTTTTGGACCCGGTGCTGATGGGGGTTCAGCACCGGGTCCAACGGCTAGGAGCGGGGGCGGCGCGGAGGTGTGTCCGGGCGGACACATTAGCACCGGGTCGTGGCATGACCCGGTGCTAATGTTCACCCTTTAGCACCGGGTCCGCCCTGACACACCTTCGCGCCGCCCCCGCTTCTAGCCGTTGGACCCGGTGCTGAAGCCCCATCAGCACCGGGTCCAAAAATGACCGAGGCGGAGGAGGCGGGCGGATGTGAAGGATTCTGGTAGTGGCAACTCACTCGATCCAACAGAGGATGGCCATGGATGATGTGGACGAAGCTCGAGGGCATGGAAAAGGTTTGTTTTATGTCTATCCTGGACATGAAAAGGAAAACAGCTAGTGGCACGTTGCGGCAAGACAACAGCAGGATGCCTTGCTACATCGTCGGTGTCCACAGACATCTATGGCCATGACTAAAGGCGTACCCTTATACTCAGCCTGAAGTATGTATATCCATTATTCCTTGTCACTCAATTGTCTTGGGCTCTCGGCTGATCATATCCCGTCGTGCTTCGAAACTTACCGATACTTCATATTCCTAGCTAGCTACTTGTTGATTATTCCTTATTATGTATACATAAATCTGTGCCTGTGCAGCTAGCAAACACAGCTTATTGCAGTAGCTTGCTGTGAGGTACCTGGGCTACCCAGTTGCTAACTACTACCCAGAAAGAGAAACGTCTACATGTTGAAGTGGGCAATCAGGGAAGGACAAAATGGGGTAGGTGATGGAGGACATTGTGCTACCCTTAATAACTGCCTTAATCTCACTAATTTAGGAATGGGAGTTGTTGGCCCATGTAGATAATTTTCTATCTTAAGAAATAAGACAGTTAGTTACTATTAGAATTACATTCTTCTGTGGTATTTTTTAAAAATATTATGATTGCACTCTTCATACGACCGAGGGAGTGTACTTTGATAAGTGTGCATAAAAGTGTAGTGTTTCGATAAATGCAGCCAGAGGTGTAGTATAAGGGTGGATACCGAGCGAGTTGAGCTCGGTTCGGTGCTGCTCGTTATCTTAACGAGCCGAGCCGAACCAGCTCGTTAAGAAAACAAGCAATAAAACTTGCTCGGTTCGGCTCTGTCTAACTCACGAGCGAACTTGGTCGGCTTGCGAGCAACAAAGTGGCATATGTTCGAGTGTTCGTAATCCTTGATTCACTGCTCATATGGAAGCTTCAGATCCTCCTCCATGGCGCGTGCGGCCGTTCTATGTTGCTCGCATCCGGAGGCGAACCAGAGAGGTAGGACGGAGGGGAGCGGGGCGGGAGATGGAGGGCGGACGACCGAGGGAGAAGGGGTCGCATAAAAACAAATCACGAAGAATAACAGTTGAGTGCGTGGTTCTAGGGATGCAATTGGAATGGACTTTTGGGCCTTATTGGGTTGCGATTGGTGCACTACATGTCATGCTATCCTCCTGATGTGTGTGGCTCGTTAAGCTCGCGAGTCGCTCGAGAGTCAGCTCGAACTCGCTCGTTGAAGTAACGAGCAAAAATTCCTGCTCAGATTGTTAGAAATATGCACCGAGCCGAGCCGAGCTGAGCTGAGTTGAGCCGGCTTCGATCCGAGCGAGCTAACGAGCTTCGAGCTTTTTGTCCAGCCCTAGTGGAGTATGTGAAATTATTCACTGTATTGTTTTCTAGACAGACGGAAATGTTAGCTAAATCAGTCGTCTAGCTAAATCAGTCGTCTTTGCATATGCTATGCACAAAGATTCCCTGTTTTGCGGTCATATTTATTTACTGCTTCTTTCTGACTTATACGGAGGAAGTTGGAAGAAGATTCAATACGTCTTTGCCAAAAAATCCTGACTTCTACGGAGGCCACTTCGTTGTCGCAATTTCTCGTTGTATGCCTTTCTCTGTCAGGTACAATTTGCCATCGTGCTGCACCATCGGCAACCCCAACCCCAGACACCTTCAGCCGCCCTGTCATATGTACATGACCAAGAGGGTGGACACGTCGACCACTATACGGACCATCCGCTACATCGCGATGCCATCATCAATGGTATACCTTCCT
Source organism: Echinochloa crus-galli (assembly GCA_900205405.1). NCBI lineage: Eukaryota > Viridiplantae > Streptophyta > Magnoliopsida > Poales > Poaceae > Echinochloa > Echinochloa crus-galli. The sequence goes on from OAMR01000161.1 coordinate 1,611,715, forward strand.
TTCCCTGGCTATAGTAAGAGAACCATGATCGATAAGGCACCATGGTCAGTAGGATTTCACCAACTTTGCTTTCTTTGAGCTATCTATAATGTAAAAGCTGGACGATGTAAGAGATTGTTTTTTTGGGATCAGTTTCCGGGTCTCATTGACTCACAGTCTTGTGTTGCCATCATAATTACAACTTGCTACTTATTTCCACAAGTTTGTATTGTTTTCATCAAGTTATCATGATATTTTGTTCATGATTGATGGAAGTGCCTAGATCTTGGTTTGATTAACTCAACTCGTGTGTGCCACAATTTAAAACTCTCCCCTTGAGGTGGCGTTAGCTACAACTCCTCTATAAAACATCCAAATTGGTCCAAATTTTCGTCCTAAATTTCAGTTCATTAATTCGGTCAAAGAACTTGATTCAAAAATTCAATCAAAGAAGAGAAACAAAGCAGAGAGGAGAGGAAGTGGAGCCTGTAGCAAAACCCTGCCGGGTTTAATCTTCATTGGAGGAATGTTTCACAAACTACAGATTTCTATAGATCTTACCTAGGATTAGATATTTGGATATACTTTCTTGATTGTTAATGTAATCATGGCTAGGGCAGTAGTTATATTTTGTAGTTCTATCTTCATTTTCCAATTGAAATTTCTAACTTTTATATGCTACAAAAAATCTATGATGTTTGGTGGATCTTTTCCAAAATGCCAAAGTATTTTTAACTGGAGTTACTATGTTACAAAGCCTTAGCTCCAACAGGTAATCTATTGTGTAGAAATGCTTTCCCCTCCAAATGAATTTACTCCTACAGGATGGAGCTACGTACTTGTGAGTTACATCTAACTTATCAAAGCTAACTTTACTTACTATCACTACTAGGAAGCGCTAGTTTCCCTAGGGCCAAATTTTCCCTTCATTCATTCTATTATCCTTGGACAACTTAGTTTAGAAGTAGTTCACTTCTCGTTCCTCGTGAAAATCGAAACTTTGGAATACTCCCGGGTGCAAGCTACATCGGTATCCATCCTCTTGCAGATTTATCTGTAGGCCGTAAGGAGTGCGAACAGTGTGCTTGCCATTGGGGTGGTATTGGCAAGGACCGATCATGATGTCAGCTATCGCATATTTCTTCCGTGAAGGGCGCTCGACTGCCGCGACTGTGTTGTTTGGCTTGCACTTCTTGTTGTCGCGGTTGAAATCGCGATTGTTGTTGCAGCGATCGTTGTTGTCCTTCTTGTTGTCGTGATGTCTGTCAAAGCGCCCGCGCTCGCGGTCATCTTGATCGGCCCATTCGGCGAGTATCTAATCTCGAGTTCATGCTTGTGTAAATTAATATTTTTTATCATAAATAGTTCATGTCTGGAGTTCTGAGTAGTGTCCGCTTCTAATCTCAAGCTTTAACGGCGGTGGAGTAGTACTCCAGCTAGTTTAGATATGATCCTTGGGCAGAGCTATTTTCATGTTGGAGATAAAGATTTGAAAATTTTAATTCTCTATTGATCTTTATTTAATTACAAGGGCTTTTTGGCATTTGTTTCTAAACATCCTTCAATTATGTCTTGGCTCATGGCCGCTACTCAATTTTGGTTATTTACCAATAAACACCATAGACATTAAAATATTAATTATATCAAGTAGAAAGAGCAGAGATAATTAAAAATGATATGAGTACCCTGGACCATCTAAACCTATTTAGGCCCACCAATCCGAATTGTATTTAGTGTTTATGGTTTAGTGTTTAGTATTTAGTGTTTATGATTTAAAGAAGATGTGACACATGTCTGTACATATTTGATTTAGGGTTTAGGGTTACTTTAGAGTTTAGGGTTTAGTGGTTAGAGTTTACAGTTATTTAGGATCTAGGATTTAAGGTTTAGTGAATAGGGTTTAGGATTTATGGTTACCTTAGGGTTTAGGGTTTATGGTTTACCTTAGGGTTTAGGCTTTGGATTTATGGTTTACCTAATCTCTTTATTCTAAGTTCTGAACAGTGTATGAGTTCAATTGTAGAACCTATGGCCAGTAGTGTAAGAAAATATCTTTCTTGGGATGCGTGATGCATGGCCTATTGATTTGACGGTGAGCTTGATTTGAAGTGGGCTTATTTCAGGCTTTCATGGGCATTACAGGTATTTCATACATAGCATACAGTTTGACAGCACATCTAACTAAACGGCATTCTGCTTTTCTCACAGCAGCTTTTTTTAAAGGCCTAACCCAACCAAACACACCCTAAAACCGTTTTTTTCCACTAATGGGCTGTTGAACCCAATAAAACAAAATACTAATTGAAGCTCGCACGTGGACAAAGCACATTCACCGAGCAAGCAAGCATTCATCATGTAGAATCCGTGATTATCATGATATTAATTATTTCAAATGATTTGTTGGGAATTATTCACGAAGGCGTCGGTAATAACAGGAAAACTACATAATATTATTGCTGGTATTGCAACGACATCAACATTTCCTCCCTCACCAACCCCATTTTGTCCTTCCCTTATTGGCGACTTCTATATAAAAGTTTCTCGTGGTAGGCTAGCTAGCTAGCAACTGCTCAGGCCTTGCATACATACAGCTAACCACTTCAATCGGTGCAAGATTTGCTATAGCTTCTCCTCCAGCATATGGCTCTGCAAACATCAGCTTGTACACACATATTATGTACATACAAGGAATAAGTACACGTTAGGAATGTGAAGTATCAGCAAGTATCCGATCAACCCTTAGCCATTAACAGCAAGATCCAGCCTACAAAGATGGAAAGTGAATTGAGAAATGGCCGTGATACGGTCTTAATCCAACCGTGCAGCCAAAAGACACAGTGCAGCTCCTAGTACACCAACAGCACAAGGATGATATGTAGTCCTTATTACACAAATAGTTTCATAAACCAATTTTTTAATACGTAGTATTACTAAAAATATATTCTTTTAACTGGATATCTAGACAGATGAAACAAAAGTACAATGTTCAGATAACAAAACTAAACGATATATACAGGTTGTGCAAGCCTTCCTTTCTCAACGATTACAGATATGCCATGGACGCAACGTCAGAACCCCAAATTATTGAACACGGACGTATTCCACTACCGGATTCCTCTTATTTGCCGTGTGCCGCACACGGCAAATAGCATATGACAAACATTTTTTTGAAATATTTGCCGAGTGCCTACAGAAAGCACTCGGCAAACAAATATAGCACACGGCAAAAATATTGGTTTGCGGCACACGGCAAACACGTTTTTTGTCGTGTGCCTTCTTGGGCAGGCACACGACAAAGGCACACGCCAGACGACGGCCAACGGCGTGTTTGGGTTGGTGTAACTAAACCTTAGTCACTAATAGTGACTAAAGTACTTTAATCCATTTAGTCTCCAAGGGCTAACTAAAGAGGACTAAAAGCTCAATTTGACATCCCATACCCCTACTGCTTTCAATGCCTGTTGAGGCTCATCATGATCTGTGCATAGGTATTTTGGTCTTTGTTTAACTGTTTTAGTGACCTTTTGTCGCAGGAATGAAACAGAAGGGACTAAGACTTATAGTTGAGCAACTAAACTTTAGTCAGGTGACTAAATGAATCAAACTGCAGGGCCTAAGAACGTGATGATTTCAAGAAAAAGTCAATGTAAAGGACCATCAATACCACTATTTATTAACTTCAGAATACAACAATTCTCTTCTACTATCTGACCATCTGATTAGGGGTAGACAGTGCAAGCGTTGCAGTAAATATACACTGATATCCGCAGTGGAAAAACATTGTGGAAACTTTTTTTAGGACAAACAAACATAGAAACACAGAGGGAGCAAAAACTTTATTGCGTCAGTTCTTAAATAATTCATGAGCTGCTTGGATGGCCACCACCCTGACAAACATCCGAGCTGTTATATCCACCGTCGAAGTCCATCTTTGGATATGCCATGGCATCAAATAGTATATATCTCTTTCTCACCTTTGTACACAAATGTTTTTGGCCACTAGTCACACATGCATGGACAATACGTTCTCATATATATGCACATATATTCCGCTCTTATGAAAAACTTATAGGTGTCGCTCCCTTCTTACAATTTGGTCACTCGATCCTAGGTTATTAATTCAGGCCCTATAAGCATGGAAGGTATCAGGAACTTACCAACGATGTTGGCCCTTCTTCACCGAGCGGGAATGACATCTCTTGCTGGCGAAGTTTGGAAGAGTTGTCATGTGATGAGGTGGCCTTGGGGACTATGACTGCTAGCAGTTTCAAAACTTGCAGAAAGCCGTTTTTGAACTGGCAGTGATCAATTATCCTGTACTAGTGTTGATCACAGCCAGTTGAAAACAAACTCAATCTCGATTCTACTGTTGTTCTGAATCCAATCATCCTTGATCCGCAACATTATACCAAACTGATGGATGCATCTAAATCAATTGTCCTGTAGTAGTGTTCTACTCTTTACACAAACATGGCAAGGCACATTCTGATGCACATGGAATGGATGTAAAATTAGATGGCAATGGGTAAACGTGGCTGCCTATTGGCTCGCCTACGGTTTCGTGTTAGCTTATATAGGGAGAACCCCAAACAGATTACAACAGGAAGATTACATCTTGTGACACAAGGCAATTCGGTTAGGAAGAAATCTAAACCTTTCTAATCTATCTCCAACCGAGAGACTTGATCTACAAGGTTAACAGAAACCAAGCATATCACGTTCAGTTGACGTGGTACAAGGAAATCTTAGTATATTCTAACAGCCTCCCTCAATCCTAACCTGGTTTCTTGATCAGGTTAAGATTGCTCCTGAATGCTTCGAAGCTCCGAGCCGCCGATGCTTTTGTAAAACCATCAGCAAGCTGATCCTTTTATTCCAATGAACCGAACTTGTAACTGCTTCCATGTAAGCCTTTCTCTTACAAAGTGAAAGTCTATTTCAATGTGCTTAGCCCCGGCGTGAAAGACCGGATTTGCATACAGATATGTTGCACCCAGATTATCACACCATGAGCATGGTGGTTGTTCTATCTTGACACCGAGCTCCTTTAGCAGAGCTTCTAACCAAACCACTTCTGCCGTTGCATTCGCTAGTGATTTGTATTCAGCTTCTGTACTTGATCTCGAGACTGTTGCCTGTTTTCTAGCACTCCATGAGACCAAGTTGTCACCGAAGAACACACAAAAACCTCCTGTTGATCTTCGACCATCAACACTGCCAGCCCAGTCAGCATCTGAAAATGGACTCACCAATGTGGATTTTGTGCTAAGTATCTTGAGTCCCACATCAAGTGTACCTTGTATATATCGCAATATCCTTTTCACTGCTGACCAGTGCTTAGTGGTAGGAGAGTGTAAAAATTGACAGACTTTGTTAACTGCAAAGGCTAAGTCTGGATGAGTCAATGTTAGATATTGTAGTGCACCTACAATGCTCCTGTATTTAGTCCCATCATCTGATTACAGTAACTCACCGTCTTCTTTAGACAATTTTTCAGTTGAGGAGAGGAGTAGGAGAACTCTTGCAATCTCTCATGCCAACTCGATATAGAATATCCCTTGCATATTTTTCTTGGGACAACAAGATGCCTCCCTGAATCTTCTTGACTTCGATACCCAGGAAGTAGCTCAATTCTCCTAAATCCTTGAGAGCAAAATCTGATCTTAACGCCTTGAGGAACACTGAGATGGCATCATGAGATGATCCTGTTACAATTATATCATCTACATAGATAAGCATGTAGATCAATATGCTTCCCTTTGAGTAAATAAATAATGGCATATCTGACTTTGATGCCGTGAACCCAAGATCAAGCAACTTCGAACTGAGTCTTGAGTACCAAGCTCTAGGAGCTTGCTTGAGATCATATATTGCTTTATCTAGCTTGCATACATAATGTGGCCTTTTTCTGTCCTCAAAATCCAGTGGTTGTTGCTTATAAACCTCTTCTTCAAGAACACCATGTAAGAACGTGTTCTGTACGTCTAACTGCCTCAGAGTCCATCCTCTTGAAACAACAACAGATAATACCAATCGAATAGTTGCAATTTTGACAACAGGACTAAAGGTATCTTCATAGTCAATGCCATACCTTTGTTTGAACCCCTTTGCCACTAACCTTGCCTTGTATCGATCATCAATGCTTCCATCTGCTTTACAGTCAATGAGATTGTTATCCCTTCCTTTAGGAATCAGGTGCCATGTGCCATTTCTATGTAACGCATCAATCTATTCCTGCATTGCTCTTTTCCACTTTGGATCTTCTAGAGCTTCATGCACATCATCCGGCTCACCTGTAGAGCAGTAGTTTGTGTAGCGAACAGTACCATCAGTAAAAATTTTAGGCTTAACAATACCGTGCTGTAGCCTAGTTCTTGGGCGACCTGCCATAGGTGCTGTATCCTGGACCATAGGAACCACTGATGCAGTTGATCTAGACGTTGAGACTTGCGCTGGTTCCATCATTGCTGCACCAGGTGTTGGCGACAGCTGGACACGCGGCGATCTCCGATCGGCTGCAGGTGAATCCACTTCGGCTGGTGCTGCTTCTGACGTTGCTGCAGCATCTGCTCGGGATCGCGAGCCAGATCACGCGGCGAATCAACTCTTGATTCTGTGCCGCTGTCGTTTCCTCCGAAGGGAGAACAAAGCCCTCCCGATCGCCTGTGTGCTCAAAATCCACCGGACTTCTTCCAATATTTTCCTGAATTCCAAACACAGTACTAGGAACATCATTAGGGTTAGAACTATCAGTAAAAATTGGACCATCACTATCTACGCCCCCTTGATTGGAATTCTGTAAATAATCACGAAGAAGAAGGATTTCCTTGCGAAGTCTTGCACCAGCGTTTTCACTGAGACTTGCAAAAGGAAACATGCTTTCATCAAAGACAACATCTCTAGATATATAGACACGGCCGGAAGAAATATCCAGGCACTTAAAGCCTTTGTGAAGGGAACTATACCCAAGAAACACACATCTTTTCGACCGGAAGGCTAGCTTTCTAGTGTTGTATGATCGAAGATTCGGCCAGCATGAACAACCAAAGGTCCTGAGAGAGCTATAGTCAGGTTGTTCTTCAAGAAGAAGTTCAACCGGGGTTCGGAAATTCAGAACTTTGGCGGGCATGATATTGATCAGATATGTAGCTGTAAGGAATGCTTCATCCCAAAATTTTAGTGGCATAGAAGCATTTGCTAGAAGAGCTAGTCCAACTTCTACTATGTGATGATGTTTTCTTTCAGCTGAACCATTTTGTTAGTGAGCATGTGGGCATGAAACTCTGTGAGCAATGCCTATTTTCTGGAAGAAAGAGTTTAGCTTTTCATACTCTCCTCCCCAGTCAGTTTGCATGGCCAAGATCTTTCTATTAAATTTTCTTTCAACAAGGTCCTGAAAGTTGTGGAAAACTCGAAACACATCAGATTTATTTTTGATAAGGTAGATCCACGTGTATCTGCTATAATCATCGATAAAGCTTACGTAATACGAGTGTCTACCAACAGAAGTGGGTGCAGGACCCCATACATCAGAGTGAATTAAAGCAAACAGAACAAAGGAAATATTATTTGACTTCTCATAGGGAAGTTGATGACTCTTGGCCCTTTGACAAGGATCACACACCGACTCTAGACTAGTAGAACTATCAAAAGGAAGTGCATTGTACACAAGAACATGCTTGACAATCTTAAACGAAGGATGACCTAAGTGACTATGCCATCTAGATGTGGACACTTTATTGACTCCAAACGCCTGCTTGCAGACTTTCTCTCTGTTCGACCCTAGTAGATAGAGACCCCCTTCACATCTTCCTCGATGAAGGATGGCCTTCTTTGCCCGGTCCTTTATAAAGAAAGAATCAGGGTGAAATTCCAGTAAAGCATTATTATCTCTTGCTAAACGATGTATAGATGCAAGGCTTTTATGAGGAGCAGGAACATGGTGAATGTTATTGATATGTATATCACGAATTGGGGTGCGTAAAATAGAATGGCCAATATTACAAATAGTCATACCTGAACCACTGGCTGTATGCACCTAATCACGTCCACCATACTTTTCGCAGACCGTCATCTTCTCCAATTCACTGGTGATGTGATCAGTAGCACCACTGTCCACATACCAGTTCGTGTCCACACCATAGGCTGCTGACGCCGATCCTGCTGTCTTGCTATTGTTGGACTGAAAATCTTCGTCAAATCGGTACCAACAATCTACAACAGTGTGGTTTGTCTTCTCACAAATCTGGCACCTCGGCTTGGAAGTGCCCTATCCTCCTTGGTTTGCTCCTGCAGAGTTGTTCCTGCGTCCTCCAGTGACATGGCCTCCCTGGTTCCCTCGACCACGACCACTGTTGGTACCGCGGCCACGACCGAATGAAGCCACCTCTCCCACGAGAAGCAGCGTTGGCAGAGGACTGCCCTCCATTGTGTTGGTCTTGGAGCATCTGAAGCCTTGCTTCATAGGCCGTAACTTGGGCATACAGATCACTAATAGGAACTGTGTCTGCACGACCGAGTATAGAGGAAACAATAGGATTGTAATCAAAATCCAAACCTCCGAGGACGAACGTGATGAACTCATCAGGGTCGACAGGCTTCCCTGTCGCCGCCAGCTCATCGGCGATGGCCTTTATCTTGTCGAAGTACACCGTGGTGCTCAAGTTGCCCTTCTTGAGGGTCGCGAGCAGCATCCGTAGAGTTGTTATCCGCACATGAGATTGTGCTGTGAACATCCCTTCCAGCGTCCTCCAGACTTCAGACGCCGAGGTTACCATCATCGCTACCTGCCCCAAGACTTCTGTAGTCAAGGAACTTAGCAGATAGCCGAGCACCTGCTGGTCCTGTGCCAGCAAGGTTGCATATTCCGGGTTGTCGATGTCGATCTTGGTCTTGTCGTCGTTGATGATCTCCTTCTTCTTTGGTGGAACCTTGCTAGATCCATCTAGGATCCCTAGCTGCTGGGCTCCTCGGATGGGTGGAAGCACCTGCGCCCTCCACAACAGATAGTTGTTGCGAGTCAGCTTCTCGGATACCTTAGTACCGAAGGAAGCTGCCGGTTGAGAGGAGGAAGACGCCATAGGGTTTGATGAGGTTCAAGAAGAGTGCACTAATACCATGTAAAATTAGATGGCAATGGGTAAACGTGGCTGCCTATCTTGGCTCGCCTACGGTTTCGTGTTAGCTTATATATGGAGAACCCCAAACACACTACAACAGGAAGATTACATCTTGTGACACAAGGCAATTCGGTTAGGAAGAAATCTAAACCTTTCTAATCTATCTCCAACCGAGAGCCTTGATCTACAAGGTTAACAGAAACCAAGCTTATCACGTTCAGTTGACGTGGTACAGTGCATCTCCCCGAGTCAACATAAACAGCGAGCTCCAGCGGCAGCGGCTGCGGCTGCGCATCTGGTTCTGTTCCCTGTGGCAGTGCGGCCGGTTGTGTTGCGGCCCGTCGTTGGCCCTGCAGTCGTCGGGATCAGGGGCGGACAGACTTAGGCCCAACGTCTAGGGCCAGTCCACGGGCCGTCGCGGATAAAGCTTGTTGGGCCTTTTACTGCTACAGTATTTTTAGTGTAGAATTTCGGCCCACGCCTAGGGCGGCCCTAGGCGTGTATCCGCCACTGGTCGGGATCCAATCAGAACATCTCCAGGACACACCTCGTTCCTCTCACATGCCTAGCTATATATCCTCGGAAAGGTGGGTGGGCCACTTCAAGACCATTTCGTGATGCCCTCAGTTATACTGGGGTCCTTTGTGTATATCCTATGTATATAAATATACTCATGAATCCCCTCCTATAACGTAACTCCCAGCTTCAGCTTGTTACCAGATCCATTCAGCTTACACCAGCCAGAATGTACACGTACTATATATACTGCATCCCTCAGCGTGAACGTCTCAAATTTAATTTGAGCGTGAATCACTACCAGAATCCTTCACATCCGCCCGCCTCCTCCGCCTCGGCCATTTTTGGACCCGGTGCTGATGGGGCTTCAGCACCGGGTCCAACGGCTAGAAGCGGGGAAAGAAATGTGTGCATTTTGGCGGGAATGCTGACCCTACAAGGTACACTCTTTCATTCTCTAATGTTTTATTTAGCTTGTAATCCTTCTATGATTTAGAAATAGAGGGATTTGTGAATCAAAGTAAAGCTAGCTAGAGAGAGAATGTGTTCTTGTTGGAGAGAGAGGAGAGAGCTTGAGTTCATGGTGGAGAGAGTGTTCATGCATGTTGTGTTTTAAATGGAGAGAGAAGGCAAGCTAGTTAGTATTTTGTTTTGTATGACTTGTGAATAGTTGTAAGGCTTATAGTAATGTGGTTTTAGAAATTACTAGAAAATCAATATAAAATGCTAGAAAATCTTATAAATTAATAGAAAATCTTATAAATCTTATAAATCTTATAAGGCTTATAGTAATGTTATATTTAATGAATATAGTAATGTAGTTTTAGAAATTTATTTATATAATGGAATATATATTATAATTTGTATTTATTTATATATTAAATTTTTTTATCTTTAAATTGTATTGTATATTTGTTATTGGTTAATAATGCAGATGAATAGACAATGGATGTACGGGGACCCCCACGCTCAGGCCTTCCGTGATGGCCTTAGGACGTTTCTCGATGCCGCCGAGGCTAACAGGACGCCGTCCGGTTTCATGTTCTGCCCATGCACCCATTGTAAAAATATACAATCGTACAAACAAAGAGGTTGTCTTCAAGTGCATTTGATGAGGCACGGTTTCATGAGGAATTATTCTGTTTGGACGAAGCACGGTGAAAGAGGAATTCTAATGGATGAAGATGAAGAAGACGAGGCCGATGACGACATTCCGTTATTGGCTCAATACTACGGTTCCTTTGCATATGCTGCAATGGGTGATGCCGATGAGGAAGATGTTGCTCGGGAAGGCGATGCTCAGGAAGATGTTGCTCAGGAAAATGAACCTACTGATGGGCTCGGGCAAATGTTGCGTGATGCCGAGAAAGACTGCGGCAATGATAAGGAACTGAAAAAGATACAGCGCATGTTGCAGGACCACAAGACTGACCTGTACCCAGATTGCAAAGAGGGGCTAAAGAAGTTGGGTAGCACACTTGAACTTCTGCAGTGGAAGGCAGCAAATGGTGTTACTGATAAGGGTTTCGAGGAGCTACTGAAACTCGTAAAGAAGATTCTTCCAGAGGGTAACAAATTGCCATCGACGACGTATCAAGCAAAACGTGTTGTTTGCCCTCTCGGTTTGGAGGTGCAGAAGATACATGCGTGTCCTAATGACTGTATCCTCTATCGCGGACAGTACGAACACTTGGATCGTTGTCCGGTTTGCACCTGCGCACGATACAAGATCAGGCGGGACGACCCTGGTGATGTTGGGGGAGAGCGTTCTAAGAAAAAAATCCCTGCGAAGGTGATGTGGTATTTCCCTCTGATACCCCGTCTGAAGCGTTTGTTCAGGAACAAAGACCATGCCAAACTGATGCGCTGGCACAAAGAAGAACGTAAGCAGGATGGCATGTTGAGACACCCCGCCGATGGATCCCAGTGGAGGAACATCGACAGAGCATTCCCAGAGTTTGATGCTGATGCGAGGAATGTTAGGCTTGGTTTAAGTACCGATGGCATGAACCCTTTTGGTGAAATGAGCAGTAGTCATAGCACTTGGCCCGTGACTGTTTGTATCTACAACCTACCCCCCTGGCTCTGCATGAAGCGGAAGTTCATTATGATGCCAGTGCTCATCGAAGGCCCAAAGCAACCTGGCAACGACATTGATGTGTACCTAAGACCATTGGTTGACGAACTTTTGCAGCTGTGGAAGAATGAAGGTGTTAGCGTGTGGGATGAGGACAAGCAGGAGCAGTTTGACCTTCGAGCACTGCTTTTCATAAGCATCAACGACTGGCCTGCACTAAGTAACCTATCAGGACAATCAAACAAAGGATATAAAGCATGCACTCACTGTTTAGAGGAAACCGAAAGCATGTATTTGAAACATTGTCGTAAAGTTGTGTACATGGGTCACCGTCGATTCCTTCCGGCGAAGCATGAGCTACGAAAGAAATGTGCGCATTTTGGCGGGAATGCTGACCGCCGTACAAAGCCGAGACACCGGAGTGGAGAAGAGCTATTTGATATGGTGAAGGACCTACACGTGGTGTTTGGCAAGGGAGACGGAAGCCAGGCTGCTCCGACGGGCGAGGATGGTCGTGCCGCGATGTGGAAGAAGAAGTCTATCTTTTGGGAGCTACCTTATTGGCAACGTTTAGAGGTCCGTAACGCGATTGATGTGATGCATCTGACGAAGAATCTTTGCGTGAACTTGATAAGCTTCCTGGGTACTTATGGGAAGCCAAAAGATACACTGGAAGCACGTCAGGATCTGAAACGATTGAAGCAACGGACTGATCTACATCCAGAAAAGAGAGACAAAGGACGCCAGTACTTGCATCCTGCCAGCTTCACTCTCAGCAAAGAAGAGAAGGCAAGCATGTTTGAATGCTTGAACAGTATCAAGGTTCCGTCTGGCTACTCCTCCAATATTAAGGGAATAATAAATATGAAAGAGAAGAAGTTCACAAACCTGAAGTCTCACGACTGCCATGTGTTGATGACACAGCTGCTTCCCGTCATACTCAGGGGTGTGCTACCAGTAAACGTGCGGAAAGCCATTGTGAAGCTATGTGCATTCCTCAATGCAATTTCTCAGAAGGTGATCAATCCAGACCACTTAGATCAGCTACAGAACGACGTGGTGCAATGTCTTGTCAGCTTTGAGATGATATTTCCACCATCCTTCTTCAATATCATGACACATCTATTGGTTCACCTCGTCAAAGAGATTCGTATATTGGGCCCAGTATTTCTACACAACATGTTCCCATTTGAGAGGTTCTTCGCTGTCCTAAAGAAGTATGTCCGTAATCGTTCTCGTCCAGAAGGATGCATTGCTAAGGGATACGAAACGGAGGAGGTCATTGAATTCTGTGTTGACTTTGTCGACGATCTTATGCCGATTGGTGTGCCCGAATCCCATCACGAGGGGAGACTTGGTGGAAAGGGCACACTAGGGAGAAGATCGATGGTGATCAAGGACGTTGAGACATTTCGTAAAGCGCACCTCACAGTTTTGCAACAATCAACCTTAGTTGCTCCGTACATCGAGGAGCACATGCAGATTCTCAGGGACGAAAACTCAACAAAGTCTGCGGCCTTCATTCAGCGTCTGCACAATAGTACTTTCGCCGATTGGTTGCGAAGACGTCTTATGGGTGTCGAGGGCATTGATGCGCAGCTAGCTTTTGTAGCTAGAGGTCCATCGAGCACGATCTTGACATTCCAAGGATACGACATCAATGGGTATACATTTTACACAAGAGCCCAGGACAAGAAAAGCACCAACCAAAACAGTGGTGTCCGGATCGACGCGACAGACACCAATGGCAATACAAACTCATACTATGGAATCATAGAGGAGATATGGGAACTAGAGTACGGACCTTTGAAGATCCCACTGTTCAAGTGCCAATGGGTGAAGCTGACTGGAGGAGGTGTTAAAGTTGAAGCGGACTATGGAATGACGTTAGTGGACCTAAACAAGATTGGCTTTCTAGACGAACCGTTCGTCCTGGCCAAAGCTGTCACACAAGTTTTTTATGTGAAGGACATGGCTAGCAGACCGAAGAAAGGGGCGGATAAGAAAGGTGGGGGTAAGCAATTGGACCCATCACAAGACGAGCCAAAGCGTCATATAGTTCTTCCTGGAAAGAGAAAAATCGTAGGAGTTGAGGACAAGACGGATGAAGATTATGATATGCTCGATGGCCGGCCTCCATTCTCAGTGGCTGATGACCCAAGCATCCTGTTAGCGGCGGAGGAGACACCGTATCTACGGCGTGATCACAATCAAGGAACATTTGTAAAGAGGAAGTTTATTAGTGTCCGAGTAAACGATGATGCCATGTAATTTCTATTGATTTATAGGATTTTCTAACATTTTATATTGATTTTCTAGTAATTTATAAGATTTTCTAGCATTTTATATTGATTTTCTAGTAATTTATAAGATTTTCTAGCATTTTATATTGATTTTCTAGTAATTTATAAGATTTTCTAGCATTTTATATTGATTTTCTAGTAATTTATAAGATTTTCTAGCATTTTATATTGATTTTCTAGTAATTTATAAGATTTTCTAGCATTTTATATTGATTTTCTAGTAATTTATAAGATTTTCTAGCATTTTATATTGATTTTCTAGTAATTTATAAGATTTTCTAGCATTTTATATTGATTTTCTAGTAATTTATAAGATTTTCTAGCATTTTATATTGATTTTCTAGTAATTTATAAGATTTTCTAGCATTTTATATTGATTTTCTAGTAATTTATAAGATTTTCTAGCATTTTATATTGATTTTCTAGTAATTTATAAGATTTTCTAGCATTTTATATTGATTTTCTAGTAATTTATAAGATTTTCTAGCATTTTATATTGATTTTCTAGTAATTTATAAGATTTTCTAGCATTTTATATTGATTTTCTAGTAATTTATAAGATTTTCTAGCATTTTATATTGATTTTCTAGTAATTTATAAGATTTTCTAGCATTTTATATTGATTTTCTAGTAATTTATAAGATTTTCTAGCATTTTATATTGATTTTCTAGTAATTTATAAGATTTTCTAGCATTTTATATTGATTTTCTAGTAATTTATAAGATTTTCTAGCATTTTATATTGATTTTCTAGTAATTTATAAGATTTTCTAGCATTTTATATTGATTTTCTAGTAATTTATAAGATTTTCTAGCATTTTATATTGATTTTCTAGTAATTTATAAGATTTTCTAGCATTTTATATTGATTTTCTAGTAATTTATAAGATTTTCTAGCATTTTATATTGATTTTCTAGTAATTTATAAGATTTTCTAGCATTTTATATTGATTTTCTAGTAATTTATAAGATTTTCTAGCATTTTATATTGATTTTCTAGTAATTTATAAGATTTTCTAGCATTTTATATTGATTTTCTAGTAATTTATAAGATTTTCTAGCATTTTATATTGATTTTCTAGTAATTTATAAGATTTTCTAGCATTTTATATTGATTTTCTAGTAATTTATAAGATTTTCTAGCATTTTATATTGATTTTCTAGTAATTTATAAGATTTTCTAGCATTTTATATTGATTTTCTAGTAATTTATAAGATTTTCTAGCATTTTATATTGATTTTCTAGTAATTTATAAGATTTTCTAGCATTTTATATTGATTTTCTAGTAATTTATAAGATTTTCTAGCATTTTATATTGATTTTCTAGTAATTTATAAGATTTTCTAGCATTTTATATTGATTTTCTAGTAATTTATAAGATTTTCTAGCATTTTATATTGATTTTCTAGTAATTTATAAGATTTTCTAGCATTTTATATTGATTTTCTAGTAATTTATAAGATTTTCTAGCATTTTATATTGATTTTCTAGTAATTTATAAGATTTTCTAGCATTTTATATTGATTTTCTAGTAATTTATAAGATTTTCTAGCATTTTATATTGATTTTCTAGTAATTTATAAGATTTTCTAGCATTTTATATTGATTTTCTAGTAATTTATAAGATTTTCTAGCATTTTATATTGATTTTCTAGTAATTTATAAGATTTTCTAGCATTTTATATTGATTTTCTAGTAATTTATAAGATTTTCTAGCATTTTATATTGATTTTCTAGTAATTTATAAGATTTTCTAGCATTTTATATTGATTTTCTAGTAATTTATAAGATTTTCTAGCATTTTATATTGATTTTCTAGTAATTTATAAGATTTTCTAGCATTTTATATTGATTTTCTAGTAATTTATAAGATTTTCTAGCATTTTATATTGATTTTCTAGTAATTTATAAGATTTTCTAGCATTTTATATTGATTTTCTAGTAATTTATAAGATTTTCTAGCATTTTATATTGATTTTCTAGTAATTTATAAGATTTTCTAGCATTTTATATTGATTTTCTAGTAATTTATAAGATTTTCTAGCATTTTATATTGATTTTCTAGTAATTTATAAGATTTTCTAGCATTTTATATTGATTTTCTAGTAATTTATAAGATTTTCTAGCATTTTATATTGATTTTCTAGTAATTTATAAGATTTTCTAGCATTTTATATTGATTTTCTAGTAATTTATAAGATTTTCTAGCATTTTATATTGATTTTCTAGTAATTTATAAGATTTTCTAGCATTTTATATTGATTTTCTAGTAATTTATAAGATTTTCTAGCATTTTATATTGATTTTCTAGTAATTTATAAGATTTTCTAGTAATTTATAAGATTTTCTAGTAATTTATAAGATTTTCTAGTAATTTATAAGATTTTCTAGTAATTTATAAGATTTTCTAGTAATTTATAAGATTTTCTAGTAATTTATAAGATTTTCTAGTAATTTATAAGATTTTCTAGTAATTTATAAGATTTTCTAGTAATTTATAAGATTTTCTAGTAATTTATAAGATTTTCTAGTAATTTATAAGATTTTCTAGTAATTTATAAGATTTTCTAGTAATTTATAAGATTTTCTAGTAATTTATAAGATTTTCTAGCATTTTATATTGATTTTCTAGTAATTTATAAGATTTTCTAGCATTTTATATTGATTTTCTAGTAATTTATAAGATTTTCTAGCATTTTATATTGATTTTCTAGTAATTTATAAGATTTTCTAGCATTTTATATTGATTTTCTAGTAATTTATAAGATTTTCTAGCATTTTATATTGATTTTCTAGTAATTTATAAGATTTTCTAGCATTTTATATTGATTTTCTAGTAATTTATAAGATTTTCTAGCATTTTATATTGATTTTCTAGTAATTTATAAGATTTTCTAGCATTTTATATTGATTTTCTAGTAATTTATAAGATTTTCTAGCATTTTATATTGATTTTCTAGTAATTTATAAGATTTTCTAGCATTTTATATTGATTTTCTAGTAATTTATAAGATTTTCTAGCATTTTATATTGATTTTCTAGTAATTTATAAGATTTTCTAGCATTTTATATTGATTTTCTAGTAATTTATAAGATTTTCTAGCATTTTATATTGATTTTCTAGTAATTTATAAGATTTTCTAGCATTTTATATTGATTTTCTAGTAATTTATAAGATTTTCTAGTAAGTTATAAGATTTTCTAGTAATTTATAAGATTTTCTAGTAATTTATAAGATTTTCTAGTAATTTATAAGATTTTCTAGTAATTTATAAGATTTTCTAGTAATTTATAAGATTTTCTAGTAATTTATAAGATTTTCTAGTAATTTATAAGATTTTCTAGTAATTTATAAGATTTTCTAGTAATTTATAAGATTTTCTAGTAATTTATAAGATTTTCTAGTAATTTATAAGATTTTCTAGTAATTTATAAGATTTTCTAGTAATTTATAAGATTTTCTAGTAATTTATAAGATTTTCTAGTAATTTATAAGATTTTCTAGTAATTTATAAGATTTTCTAGTAATTTATAAGATTTTCTAGTAATTTATAAGATTTTCTAGTAATTTATAAGATTTTCTAGTAATTTATAAGATTTTCTAGTAATTTATAAGATTTTCTAGTAATTTATAAGATTTTCTAGTAATTTATAAGATTTTCTAGTAATTTATAAGATTTTCTAGTAATTTATAAGATTTTCTAGTAATTTATAAGATTTTCTAGTAATTTATAAGATTTTCTAGTAATTTATAAGATTTTCTAGTAATTTATAAGATTTTCTAGTAATTTATAAGATTTTCTAGTAATTTATAAGATTTTCTAGTAATTTATAAGATTTTCTAGTAATTTATAAGATTTTCTAGTAATTTATAAGATTTTCTAGTAATTTATAAGATTTTCTAGTAATTTATAAGATTTTCTAGTAATTTATAAGATTTTCTAGTAATTTATAAGATTTTCTAGTAATTTATAAGATTTTCTAGTAATTTATAAGATTTTCTAGTAATTTATAAGATTTTCTAGTAATTTATAAGATTTTCTAGTAATTTATAAGATTTTCTAGTAATTTATAAGATTTTCTAGTAATTTATAAGATTTTCTAGTAATTTATAAGATTTTCTAGTAATTTATAAGATTTTCTAGTAATTTATAAGATTTTCTAGTAATTTATAAGATTTTCTAGTAATTTATAAGATTTTCTAGTAATTTATAAGATTTTCTAGTAATTTATAAGATTTTCTAGTAATTTATAAGATTTTCTAGTAATTTATAAGATTTTCTAGTAATTTATAAGATTTTCTAGTAATTTATAAGATTTTCTAGTAATTTATAAGATTTTCTAGTAATTTATAAGATTTTCTAGTAATTTATAAGATTTTCTAGTAATTTATAAGATTTTCTAGTAATTTATAAGATTTTCTAGTAATTTATAAGATTTTCTAGTAATTTATAAGATTTTCTAGTAATTTATAAGATTTTCTAGTAATTTATAAGATTTTCTAGTAATTTATAAGATTTTCTAGTAATTTATAAGATTTTCTAGTAATTTATAAGATTTTCTAGTAATTTATAAGATTTTCTAGTAATTTATAAGATTTTCTAGTAATTTATAAGATTTTCTAGTAATTTATAAGATTTTCTAGTAATTTATAAGATTGGCGGCGGCGTGGGCGCGAGGACCACGGGCGGCGGCGGCGTGGGCGCGAGGACGACGACGGCGGCGGGGACGACGACGGCGGCGGGGACGACGACGGCGGCGGGGACGACGACGGCGGCGGGGACGACGACGGCGGCGGGGACGACGACGGCGGCGGGGACGACGACGGCGGCGGGGACGACGACGGCGGCGGGGACGACGACGGCGGCGGGGACGACGACGGCGGCGGGGACGACGACGGCGGCGGGGACGACGACGGCGGCGGGGACGACGACGGCGGCGGGGACGACGACGGCGGCGGGGACGACGACGGCGGCGGGGACGACGACGGCGGCGGGGACGACGACGGCGGCGGGGACGACGGGCGGCAGCGGCTGAGGAGACGAGGCGGCGGTTTCTGTGAGGATTGAGGGCGAAGTGAGGGAGGGGAGAGAAGTCCCCGGCCTATATAGGACCGGGGCATTTAGCACCGGGTGCAGCCACGACCCGGTGCTAAAGGGCCTTTCGCACCGGGTCGTGGCTGCACCCGGTGCTAAAGGCCTCAGTCTGGCGCACAGTTACGGCCTTTCGCACCGGGTGTAGAAGACCCGGTGCGAAAGGGGGGCCTTTCGCACCGGGTCGTGGCTGCACCCGGTGCTAAAGGCCTCAGCCCGGCGCACAGTTACGGCCTTTCGCACCGGGTGTAGAAGACCCGGTGCTAAAGGGCCTTTCGCACCGGGTGGTGGGAAGACCCGGTGCTAAAGGCCCCCCCTTTAGCACCGGGTCTTCCCACCACCCGGTGCGAAAGGCCCTTTAGCACCGGGTCTTCTACACCCGAGATCGGAAGAGCACACGTCTGAACTCCAGTCACATTCCTTTATCTCGTATGCCGTCTTCTGCTTGAAAAAAAAAATTGGGGACA
>OAMR01000161.1:1654556-1665631 GCA_900205405.1 Echinochloa crus-galli
CCACTTCGAGTGATGACTGTCTCTTATACACATCTCAAGCATATGGTTTCAAGAAAGATGGCAGATTTGCCAAACACAATGATGTAGCTGACATTTATAATCAATTCCTTGAAAGAGCAGACCAAGGAGATGAGTATGAAGACAATGAAGAAATAGCTGCAGCAGAGATAATATCTGTCTCTTATACACATCTTCGTTCACGGCATGAAGGTAGGCTTGCAGGTGTTGGGACATTGGGCAAAAAGTCAATCACTCCGGATGAAGATTCTTTCTCCAAGGCTCATTTCACCGTGCTACAACACACCTCAGTAGTTACATCGTATGTAAATGAGCACATGCAATACCTACGTGAAGCTAATCCTAACCGTAGTGAGAATTGTGTTGCAAAGAAGCACATGCAAGGGTTTAACACTTGGTTCCAAGATCATGTCCATACTGATGAGCTGATAACAAAACTAGCAGCGGGGCCATTATTCACTATTACAACATACCAAGCATATGATATCAATGGATACACGTTCTACACCAAGGCCCAGGATGGCAAGAGCATATATCAAAACAGTGGTGTGCGTATAGATGCCGTCGGCAACGACAAGGAGACATGCACATATTATGGACAAATCGAGGAGATCTGGGAGCTTGACTATGTAGGCTTCAAGGTAGCCTTGTTTCTGTGCCGATGGGTCAATGGGAACAGAGGTGTGACCAAGGACACATATGGGTTTGTCAGTGTTGATCTACTGTCCTCTGGCTACAAAGACGAACCGTTTGTCTTTGCTAAGAATGTTCCGCAAGTGTTCTACGTACCCGATCTGCCAAAGAAGAACTGGCACGTGGTTATGCCCGGGAAAAAGAGGGTTGTAGGGGTTGAAAATGTTGTTGAGGAGGAGGAATACAATCAGTTCGACGAAATTCCGGCCTTTGACACTTCACACATGCCCCGACTCTCGGCAACTGATACAACACCATACTTGCGAAAAACATGCCCAGTATCTCGGCAGCTGATACAACACCATACTTGCGAAAAGACCATCAGGAAACAATCCATGTCTAAAAATCAAGGAAGAAAAAATCAAGGAATTTGGAATATATGTGTCCTGGAATTTGTAATATATGGAACTTGTAATATATGTCGTGCAATTTGTAGTGTATGTCCTGGAACTTGTAATATATGTCGTGCAATTTGTAGTGTATGTCCTGGAACTTGTAATATATTTGCACTGGAATTTTAAACCCAATTTTATGATCAGAAGTGCAATTTGTACTGAATTTGCATTTCAGACTCTGTCTCAGACTCTGTTTCACTATCAGTTCCAAAGTGCCCGTTACTGATAATGCAAACGACAGAAATATGTGCAGCCAACATATATATCATAGATCATTTCATTTCATAGATCACCAGTACATCTTGGAAGATCAATACATTGCATTCATGTTCACCTAGTGAAAGGTAACATATCCAGCCAACAACAAGCTACACACAAACACTACTAGAAAACACTTCAAAAGGACTACAATTTCCTTTCCAATGCATACTAGTGCTTTAACATCAGACACCCAGACTAGTGCTTCATCTTCTGTTTCCTTAATCTTGTTCATCAGATTGTCTTCTCTCACAGTGGCACTGTCAACCTTGATCTTGTTCAGCACTTCAACGTACTCTTCCTCCCAATACCAAAAGCCACAACCACTGCCATCATTCTGCAAAGGCAAACCCAAATTTTTGATGTAATTCAAACAAATCTAACACTGAATATGAAGCAGGGCACTAGAAGCAGAACCTTGCTGCCGGGGCACTTGTAGAAGATGCGCCCAAGATTCCCACTGTCTTCTTTCTTGACCTCAAGCTCACGAATGGTGTACCATCCGCAGTCATTGCAGGTAATCAGTGGCAGATGCGGTCGCTTGCGCACACTTTGTGTCGCTGACGAGCTCGATGTTGGCTGCGTTGGAGCCATGAGTTGTGCGCGGGATGCGTGGCGGCGACAGGCGGCGGGATGCGTGGCGGCGACGGGCGCGGAGCTTAGCGGAGAATGGAGATTTTTGCGAGTTAGGGATTTGAGTCAACACATATACGCTTATATGTCAACCTGCCGTGTCGTCTTCATCCCTATCCGTAACGGGCTTTTCCGAAGTGACCGTTACAAATAGATATAAGTAACGGACATCGGGAAAGTGCCCGTTACCTATGTATGAGCAGAGTCCGTCAAATGCCGTTACCGAATTTTATTTCAGTAACGGGCTTTAAATATGTGCCCGTTACGAAAATGTGTGAAGCAGAGTCAGTTACATTATGCGGTTTGTATGGCCTAAAATTACGCAACAACTGTATTTTGAGACCCGACGTTGACCGCTCGTCTTATTCAAAAAATTTGTGAAAATATGGTCAAATTTAAATTCATTTATGTAGACTTTACATTAATAAAGCAAGTCACCACAAAAAATATGATAACTTACGCACAACTTTGAATAGTACGAGTGGTCAACTTTGGGTCAAAAAAAGTCAAACGGCCTACACTTTAGAACGGAGGGAGTATGAACTTTATGATTTGTATGAAACTTTATGAGTACAGTGCATCCACCATACATGAGTTGCATTACTGTGTCACTTTGCCCCAACAAGTTGCAAATATAGCGATACGATACATTAAGTTACATAATACGGTTTGTATGGCCTAAAATTACGCAACAACTGTATTTTGTGCCATGATATGTACTAAGATGGAGTTCCCCCGTTCTGCGATGTGTGGATCTAAAAAAGTTGGATGAAAATTTAAAAAAATTATATGAACTTTATGAAAGTTCATACTCCCTCCGTTTTAAAATGTAGAGAGTTTGACTTTTTTGACCCCAACGTTGACCGCTCGTCTTATTCAAAGAAATTGTGAAAATATGGTCAAATTTAAAGACATTTTTGTAGACTTTACCAAAAAACTAACCCTTCCCCTCTGGCAACGACGACGGCGAGCAGGACTGCTTCCTCTGCGGCGCAGGTCGGTGCTCCTCCAACCCCATACTGCTGTGCGCTGCTGCATCTGATGCTGGGTGCACCAATCTTCCTGTTACTTTGCTGTTGTTTAGGCTCCGTTCACCTTGACCAGATTTGGCTCCATCTATATGTCATGGATACAGATCCTCCTCTGAACAATTGATAGATAATTTGCAATTTAAACATGATAAAGGCAGATTAACAAGGCAGATTAAATGCCTGATTGGTTGATGAACAAGCACTAGGATTATATGATTCTACACAAGATGTCTACACAAGATGAACATGCAGAACCATCTTGTGTAGAATCATATAATCCTAGTGCTTGTTCATCAACCAATCAGGCATTTAATCTGCCTTGTTAATCTGCCTTTATCATGTTTAAATTGCAAATTATCTATCAATTGTTCTGGACTATGTACTGCTACAATTGCTGTAGAATCATATAATCCTAGTGCATTTTAATAACTGTTGCTCTGTCCTCTTCTTTCATGTACCTGCCTAATGTAATGTACAATTCAATGATGCTTTGGTATATAAGCATTGGTATATAAGCATCGCACAAGGAAGCAGTTCAAGGAACAACAGAAGAGGACAACTGGGCTGTTTTGATATAGGATCTCATTTCTTCGGCCTGTCTAAATATGGTTTGTACCTATCCCTAACCAATATGCTAAGTAAACTATCAATTCTATGTGTATATGTTGTACATGCTGATTTTATTTAGGACCTGTATTGATTTCTAGTCTAATAGTAGCTAATAATAGTTTTGTTCACATCTCCATCCCTGCTTACATTTCTGTACTGACAAACTGATATATCATCTATGCAGGCTAACTCATCAGGAAGCTCCTCTGGTGGCAACGGTGCACATAATGTAGAGGAGTAGTATGCACCTGCTTCATAGGGTAATTCGGCACTCACTGCTGGGAGTACTAATCGAGGACGGCGGTCTTTCCTCTCATTCTTAAACTTATAGTTTACATGTTCGGTCTGCCTATCCATCCCAGTAGGGGATACAAACTTGAAACTTGTTGATTCATCCTACTTGAAACTTGTTGCATGTGTATGATAAGATACAAACTTGATGTGTACATGTGTATATATGTGATGTGTATCTCAATCTGTATATGATGTGAATAACCTGGGGGCTGCCAAATCCTGGCTGGTTCCAGCATGCAGCCAGAACCAGGCCAGATTCTGTGGTGGTGGAACAACAAAAGGTAACAGGACATTTATAGAACGTTACAATTGAACACAAAGGTAAAGGACATAAAGTGAGAACCGTTACCTACACAAAGTATCAGTAACGGTTCTTACGTAACACCCGTTACAGGGTCTGACTACAGGGTCTGACCGGTGGGCCCAGAGAGGAGACTGGTCAATGCACGGCCGTAACGGTTGTTAAGGAATGCCCGTTATAATCACTGACCCGTGGGTCCAAAAATGAGACCGGTCAATGCGCCGCCGTAACGGTTCTTAAGTCAAGCCCGTTACAAGGTTTGAGTTTTAGTAACGGTTGTTATGTAAAGACCATTACAAGTTGTAACGCCCGCGTTTCTCTCTCTGGGAAAATCGCTAAATAAATCACCCGGTGAAAAACTTTTCAAAATGTTTTACCACCCGAGCTCCCGCTTCCGCCAAACCCCGTCCGCCTTGTTATCCCCCCTCTCTTTTTCCTGTTCGCATCTCGTGCGGGTTACAGGTTTTGGTCGTTCGTAATGACCGACTATTAGTAACGGAGTAAGGGTAACGGGCGCGTTGCCCGTTACCCATGGCCATCTACGCCCATTACAAATCTCGGTTTTTCACGCAGTACACCCAAAGCATGGTAAGCAATGTTCGTTGATAATAGCTCTTGCATGGTTGAGTTACGTGTAGTCATGCCATGCATATCTTTGTGTGCCATACAATGCTACCATATCAGTTCTTTTCTTGCAAATCAGGCCTTGTTTAGATGTTAGAATTGGGAGGGTGAATTTGGGAGTATGATGTCACTTCGTAATCATTGCACCACTGTAGCATTTCGTTTGTATTTGTGAAAAATTGTCCAAAAATTGATTAATTAGGCTCAAAATGTTCGTCTCGCAGAGCACAACAAAACTGTGTAATTAATTTTTGGTTTCATCTACATTTAGTACTCCAAACATGTTATGACATTTTAATGTGATGGGGAATCTTCTTTTTGCATAGTAAATTTGGGAGTGAAATTTGGGATATAAACAGGGCCTCAACCGAGTGCACAAGGCCTATGTACGTGATCTCCTGCCTACACAATAAAGACGTGTTCCTTCAGCAAAACAATTAGAATACTTGCTGTACTTCTCTGCTGTATTTTGGACCTTCAGAAATCTTTTGGCATCTGCTATCTCTGATCTATAGAATAATCTTTTATTTCAAACAGTACAATCCATTTTTCCGTTATATAATTATCTATTAATTCCTTTCATGATTATTGCTCATGTTCGCATTACTCTTGTGCAGTAATTCTTGACATCCATCTATACATTTAAATTCCTGAAATATCTATTTATATTCCTAATCTTGATTATCTCAAATCTTTCTCTTACGCTCATGCGATCCTAGCGACGTATCCAATAATTCCGAATTCTTATCCTGTTCTGTATGTGATGTTTGATGTACTGTTTTTTGTTAGTTTGCTTGTATGTTTGTGCCATTGTTTAATGCGAGTACAACAAATGCGGTTCGAGAAATTTGAAGTGCAAAGACCGAAGACTCTAAGCAGCTATATTTCGGATACAGGCAAGTGTATTATGTTCATGCAATGTCCTAATAATTATTAATTTCACTATCTATGCTTGTGCCTTAATTTGATGGGTTCTATTTAAGGATATGCCTAGCCACCATAATAAGCTACCTGAAAACTTGGGTTTTTACATTCTTGTTGGGTAGCTATACTTAGTTGCTTACATTGGTTTATGGTGACACTAAAATCAAGATAATAATGTTGTATACTTCATGCTCGAAGGTATCTTCATGTTCATAACTTGTGGTTAATACAAGATCATTATATTTAATTAGGACATGGAGTGACCATCCAGAAAAACAATACAACCATGAGTACTATGTGGCTCTGGTCTTGGCTAATAATTAGAAACTTTAGTGGATTGTAACCTTACCTGAAAAGGGCATGGGGGAGGCCTTGATGGGGTATAGCTTGGTCCTCTTGAGCTGTGGGCTTTGGTAAGAGACAGATCTCATTAGGAAAGGTTATGCTTTGCTTGGATTAAAAAACTTAGCGGGTTACTATTTACTAAGGAATCTTTGTAAAGGCTTCATAGCCCACCTTTTTTTTTTGAGCGTCCTGTGCAGTCACACCTTGGTAGTGTGATGAGTGCTTGATCAGCACGGCCTGGTTGGGTTTAAAGTTCTTTTGAACTTTTACGCGGCTTGTGGTGAAAGTGTACAACCTCTGCAGAGTGTAAAACTGATATATCAGCCGTACTCATGGTTAAGAGTGGCCTGGACCCTCACATGATTAATTTACTTGAAGTTGATAATTAATTTGCATTCTGGTTATTTCTTGTGGCCTTGCTGAGTACCAACCATAAGTGTACTCATCCTTGCTAACCGCTGCTCAGAAGAAGAACTTGTATGAAGCCGTTTGAAGATGGTGCTCAGTTCTAGGCGTACGCAACCCCCAGTCGACTGCCTGTGAAGTTTGGAGCCTTCGTTTCCAGGATACGCTGTATACTCTGATAGACTCGTAAGTCATTTATATAGTTTATTATACGTAATACTGCATCTGTCATTCCCATTCTGGCTTACTCCATGAGCGGCCTGGACCCTCACATGATAATTTAACTCAAAGATTAAATAAATTATGGTTTATGTTTATGTGTATGCTCCTGTTATTTATTCTTATTATGCTTCTGTTTAACTGGGATGGTATAAACTTACATCTGCTAGTAATTAGGCGCTAATAAAATTTGACCAACTTAAAAATGTTTACTACAGTATGTCAACCAACCTTTTACCTTAGTCTTGCATGTCATATTACATTTGCTGAGTACGTCATGTGTTCACGCTTGCTGTCTTCCAAATTATTTTTGTTCCACATAAATGGATGCTGCTCAGAAAGAAAAGGTGTAGCGGAGAATCATGAAGATGGTGCTGAAGTCTAGGTGTACGCAACCCCCAGTCGACTGCCTGTGAAGTTGGAGCCGTCGTTTTCAGAATACGCTGTAACTCTGATAGACTCGTAAGTTATTTATTTTTATTTTACGTGATACTGCATCTTTTATTCACTACTGGCTGGCTTACTGTATGTGTGAAACTTGATCCTGGCATACATACAGTGTACACTTAGTTTGTTTTCTAAAACCGGGTGTGACACGGCGTGGGACGGGAGGTGGTGGAGGACCGTGGCGGCTACCTTAGGAGGGAGGGTGAACGCCGCTGTCGCTCACTTGCAGCTCGAACTCCTCGACGAAGCATTGAAGTCAACGGTGATGAGCGGCGCGGCAACGAAGGCCTTGTCGGAGATGAGGGCGCGCCACCCGTTGCACATGCACCGAAGCCGGCAGAGCTGCTTCACCGGCTGTCTGGTTAGAACGTCAAAGATGATGTCGTCCAACAGCGAGACGATAGTGCGGTCGGCGGCGGCTTTGCGTGGATCAAACTCCATTGTTGTTGCACTAGGAAAGATCCAAGCAAAGCCTGCCTCGTATGATTTTATTATCATGCAGATACAGTACTGGAGCTATATACCCGCCAGGTGCTCCAACCATCGCCTGATCTTTTTTTGAGCAAGAACCGTGGAGTAAAACTCCCCGCAACATAATATTAAAAGCAGAAGCTGAAACTGTACAACAAAGTACAAACCTTACAGGGAAAGAAGCACCTAACCAAAACAAAACAAAACTAACCAAAGCGCGCCTAGGAACTGAAAGAAGAAGAGAGAAACAAAACACAGGTCCACGAGCCTAGAAAGAGACCAGCAAAAACAAAGTCTGTACAATTACAGGGAGCTTAGGCAAGCAAGCACACTTGGATGTAACACTATTTTAATCTTGAATAGGTGGTCTTTTACTTCCTTCTTGAAAGCTGTCTTCCATCTGCCAATATTAGGAGCCTTACCTTCAAAGATAAGAGCATTTCTCTCATTCCAGATACACCATGTACCTATCATGAAAATCTCCATAAAAAATTGGAATGGAAACTGTTCTTTGGCTAGCAGAACTCTATCTGTGACAGTCATTCCTTCCTCCCAAGTAATTCCCAAAATGAACCATCTCGTGACAGCAGTAGTACATTCAAAAAATAGGTGTTCTCTGGTTTCTTCCACCTATTCTTGACAAAGTGCACAGCAATACCCTTCCTCCAGAAATTTTTTCCTTCTTCTTAGCACATTTCTTGTATTTAATCTATCATTGAGCATTAGCCATGTAAAAAACTTGATCTTGGGAACACACTTAGCTTTCCATATCAATGTGATAGACTGATGGGGATTAATAGTGCTAAATTGATGCTGATAGTATCTATGAGAAGAGAATTTATGATTACCCCATATAAATCACCAACAATCATTATTGTGCTCATTATCCCGATTCAACATAATATCCTCTTCTTGCAGCTGCAGAAATTCGTTGTATGCAGCTCTTGACATTGGAGTCCTAAACCAATCAAGTAGAGTGGTCGAACTTCTAGCTTTTTGCAAAGAGATTTTGGGATCCTTAGCAAAGCTAAACAGTCTTGGGTATTTTAGAGAGAAAATACTGCCATTTATCAAATCCTCCCAAAAGCTGATAGTATCTCCTTTACCTGGCACACAACAGGCTATTCCTCTGTACTGAATATTGAGCCTGAGAATATCTTTCCACCAAAATGAGCCTCTTTCCCTTCTAATGTGAGGAGCACCATCAGTATAGTATCTTTCCCATATGAGATTAACCCACTGTATATTTTCCTTATTATAGAACTTATCCAATTGTTTCAATAGGAGGGCATCATTCTGTATTCTCAGGTCAGTCACACCAAGTCCTCCCGAGAGATTTTGATATTTGGGACTCAATTCGTGAACAATTCAAGATTTGCCACCGCTATCACAATGACATGTGGGGTCATCCTGAGTCAATGACATGCGGGCCAGGGTGCCAAATCTTGAGAGGCTCACGAATTCAGTGGCAACCATCGCCTGATCTTGATCAGTTCGCGTGTCAGTGCCTCGGTGCTAGTCCCGATTTGTCTCCCCTTGTGCTAGCTCTTGGTTGTCTTCGGTCTTCACAACCCAAGATCCAAAGAGCACACATCCTTCCCTGCGGTCAAGAGGAGGATGTTGACCGCGCAACGCTGCTAATCACAAAATTATATTGGGATATGGGGTGATCGATCTGGATTAACTGTTTCAGTGGTCAACGCAGCAGTAAACCGACGACATACCCATGCATGATGCGTGCGGTACTCCTGATGATTTGATCGATCAGGCTAGGCGGCGCAAGCTTGGCGGTCCGCCGAAGAGAAAAGACCTATATATATAGGGGAGCGGTGAGCCCGCGGCGGCGAGGTCGGAAGCACTGAGAGCGGAAGGATGGAGCGTCGAGCCGTGTGTTACTTCATCGAGGCCGTCCATGGCGTCGGTGGGCTTGGGGACAACCTGGGGCCGCCGGCGAAGTATCAAAGTCCTCGTCGTCGTTCGATATGCACGTCTGGAACATGAGCTGCTTAACTGCACCTCCTGCAGCGAGCGGCAACGTCGTCCGAGCCGGCGCCCATGGGCAGCATGCCGACGCTCGCACGCGAGGGCTGAAGGAGGTCGCACGTGCAGGCGACGTTCCAAACGTAGAGATGGTACTTTTTATTTGTGTTCATATATGGATTCAAAATATACATGTGTGTGGGTATGTTACTTGATTGGTGGGTATACGAAGTGTGTAAATAAATTTTATGGTGAGAAAAGTAATGTCCAAAAACTCTCTAAAAAACATCGTTTTTGAGAAACTTTCCACGTCGTTTCCACCGTTGATCCGGGACATGTGGGTCCTCTGTGAGGGATGAGTAGGAATTATTTAAGTGAAAAGTGTTTTTCAATTCTACTCGATTCTTATAGTGGATATATATATATATATATATATAGCACGCGACTATTGGAAGCCCAGGGCTTCCAATAATTATTGGAAGCCCCGGCCAACCCACCCACCAGCCCAGGCCACCCACCAACTGCCTAGGACACGTGCTCGCGGCGCCCCGCACCGCTCGCGGCTCGCGGGCCCGCTCGCTCAACCGAGCTCAGAAGCTAGCACCAAGGAGAAAATGTCGTACAAACCATTACTACATGCAT
Organism: Echinochloa crus-galli; assembly: GCA_900205405.1. Taxonomy (NCBI): domain Eukaryota; kingdom Viridiplantae; phylum Streptophyta; class Magnoliopsida; order Poales; family Poaceae; genus Echinochloa; species Echinochloa crus-galli. Next base: position 1,664,846 of record OAMR01000161.1, read on the forward strand.
ATATTTGTCGCCAAAAGACATATGAACATTTCAAACAAAAAAGATATTACCTGCCACAGTCTGACGCACGTATGCATGCATGCAAAACAACGAGAATCCTACTATTTACGCGATAATTCTTCACCCAAATCTCCAATTCACAAACGGGTTTCACCACTAGGTTCATGACATTTTCGTGCACAGTTTGAGATCCATTTTGAATTTCTTAAGAGATCCATAACCTTATGCATCACGAGGCTCTCTAATTTGCTATGGATGAGTGGATGACTGGCTGGAGCATGGATGAATGGATAGAACCTTCAACTTTGAACATGGTTTTGTATTTCTGTTGATTGATGGCTGCTACATTTGTAGTTGTATTGTTGATCTATAATAATGTAATGATATGTTATTTGATGGAATTGCAAGTTTGCAACTCTAACTAATATGATGTGAATATGTGAAACTTCTTTTACTTATTATGTGTTAGTATATGTTATTACCCGCCACCCTGCGGGTGCCCCGCGGGTACGGGTGCGGGTGCTGAAATTAACCCGTAGATCTTTATTTGAAACCAAAAGAGAGTACCTGCCACCTGACGCGCCCTGTACACCATCTGACGCACACATGCATGCATGCAAACCAACGTGATTCCTACTATTTTCGCGATAATTCTTCACTCGAATCTCCAATTCACAAACGGGTTTCACCAGTAGTTTCCTGACATTTTGGTGCACAGTTTGAGATCCATTTTAAATATTTTTTTTTGAAAATTTTGAATTTAAAAAACTACGCCTTTCAGTGGGA
>OAMR01000161.1:1672115-1695633 GCA_900205405.1 Echinochloa crus-galli
TCAATCATCCATGGAGAAGGTGTATGGATTGCATGGCGGGGACCTAGTACACCAAGTAGCAAACTAGCAACAGGGCAATATATCAAACTGATTTGCTCGGCTAGGAAGAGTAGTGTGGCACCATTTCCAAAACTCAGATGCATCCCTGGTTGCAATAGGTCTTGTGGCATACTTGCAACTGGTTTGTGCCCAATCGCAACTAGATCGGGCCTAGTTGCAATTGGGTCTTATCCAGTTGCAACTGGATCGGGTTCGGTTGCAATTAGATTGAATATGTTTGAATTAGTTCCGTCAACCTGCAACTCATACAATGTCACAGTTGCAATTCGTCTAGTCTTACAGTTGTAAATAAGAGTGACTGTGTATTTCGTCTTACAGTTGTAAATAAGAGTGACTGTGTATTTCGTACGCGTGCACGCCCCTCAGAAGGGCTGTGCGGGGCGGCTCGTGTAAGGCAGGGTGTTACAACTGTCCCCACGACGTCTGTCGGCTCGGGATGAGTCGGCTCATCGTTGCTGTGGGCCGGCTCATCGTAGCTGCAAGCCAAGTCAACGGGACCAGCTGGCTCCCCAACTGCAACGGCTAGGAGTTGTTGAGCCGGTCACCCCCGCCTTCGCCGCGAGTACGTCTTCAGGGTCGTGGTGGGGCTGCGGTTGTCCTCCTTCTCCAGTGAAATCTTCCTGGGTGGTTGTGCTTCCAATTCAAACTGCATCGGATCCCCAGCGAGGAGGGTTCCTTGTCACGGGATGGGCACTGGTCTTCAAAGGAGACAAGCTCAAAGCTGTCTGCCTCAAACACTTCCCCCGTAGTGCCGCTTTCCAGGACTGACAGGGCAACTTTGCCCACTGCCGTGCTCCTGGGCACCACTTCTGTCCGCAGCAGGTGGCCACCCTGGTCTACCGCCGCCCTGGGGTCCAGCACGAACGGCTGAGCGACGACTGTCGTCTCGGAGGCGCCCGCCGCGGACACATCCGGCGCTGACGCGCGCTCGCCACCCCACCGCCGATGAAGTTAACGCATAGGCAGCAGGGGGCAACGAAGAGTGGGCTTCAGCGATCTTGGCCCCGGGTCGCCACCACCCTGCCGAACTCCGATCGTAGCATCGAGAGGGGCCATAATCCCGTCGAACGCCCTTCACCACGCCAGATGACGCAGAGCAGGCCGTGCTGCGGGGGCGCTTGCACTCACGCGCCAGGTGCCTAAGGCCAAGACAACGGAGGCATCTGGTATGCAGACGGCAATGAGCCACCCTGTGCTTGTAGGACAAGCAGTTCAGGCAGCGGCCCGCCATCACCGCCGGGATGCATGAGGGGGGGTGGCGAGGCTCGCGTTGGCGCTGACGCTCCCGCTGACGGCGACGCCGGGCGTTACGCTCGCGGCGGCCTTGGACCTTGGTGAATCCATTGGCGTCGACACGGGGGAGGCTTGGCTCTCGCCGCGCGTGGACGGTAGGAGGGCGTGGGCTGCCGTGACCCCGAGTGTCTCTGGCGTCCGGGCGACGAACGGGAAGACCGTGAACCAACCGCGTCTGGCTGCGGCGCCGTTGCCGGTAGCGGCCAGAGCAAGCGCCTTCGCGCGGACTGAGTCGGGCATGGACTGACCTTGCGTCGCTGGTTGGGTGGTTGTCGGAGGCCGGGCGTGGCGCTCGACGGTGCTGTGGTGGAAGATGAGGCGCCTGCCGCGGTAGAGCCTACACCGGGTGCCCCCACGGCTGGCCTCAGCACTGCGTCGCGGTAGGGGGCCCGGGGTACGGGAGAGTCCGTCTTGCCGTCGGAGCCGGGGAAGACGTCCGTCCACCGGAGAAGCTTTCCCCTTCCTCCAGGAGTGCTGTAGGGGTAAAAAGGTGCCGCATCCAGGGAGAGGCACGGGGAGGGGGAGGTAGGGGCATGGCCCTGGGAGGGAGAGGCGCCGCCGGAGTGGGTGGTCGCTGACGCCGGAGTGGCAGGCAGCGAGGTGCGGTCGTGGGGACCGAGGGAGGGAGAGGGGGCCGGCGCATCTGGGGAGGGGCACGGGGAAGGGGCTGCGCGGGGAGGTTGATAAAAATTTAGAAGAACAATAACCATTATCATTCAAAAAGAAAAGAAAACACAGGAAATTAAACCTTTCATATATCATGTAGTTGCTGATGGAAGCGGAATGGTTAGATTGAAGTTAAAATTTGAATTTCACAAAAAAAGAAGTTAAAATTTGAAGGTATTCACCATTTTCAGTCATATGCCAAAAGTCTACTAGAATGACCTACGTAATTAACATGTTCGGGCACGAGGACTCCTTGCATATGGTGCCCCTCTTTCAATCATCCATGGAGAAGGTGTATGGATTGCATGGCGGGGACCTAGTACACCAAGTAGCAAACTAGCAACAGGGCAATACTCCCTCCGTCCACCTTTGATATGCATACAAGTGAGCATCACACAGACCAAGGAGAAATTAATCTCTCGTAGCATGCAAAAGCTGATAGGCCAGGCACTAAATAGGCTACGAGTACCAAACAGACATGCCCAATCAGTCCAAGGCGGAACAAACTCCAACAACAAATACACATATCAATTTTGGACTTTTTCTCCACCCTAATACGCATATCAAATCTGGAGGGAGGGAGTATATCAAACTGATTTGCTCGGCTAGGAAGAGCAGTGTGGCACCATTTCCAAAACTCAGATGCATGCTACAGCCAAGAGGTACGAGGCAAAGGGGAGAAGGGGTGAGTGGGGGAGCGAGGAGGGTGTCTAAGCAAAAGTGCACTGTGCAGGGAGATACAGGCATTGCTGCATAGAGTTACTAATAATGCCAAACCGAGAAAAAGATTGATTCAGAAGAACAGATGAATTCAGGAACATTTATATTTGGTTGCACGTTTCTATTGGGCAAGTTGGGCCTGGATGGAAAGTGGGCAAAAATATCACGAGCTGTTTATACAAAACCCATAAAAGTTCACCTAATTTCTGATAGGTTGATTGCAAGAATCACCTTAAAGACATATATTCTTGCAAATTGTTTTCCATAAAACCATTGCAGTTAGTCATTGACTCATTACAGATATTTTTAAACAACATATATAGAAGTCCTACATAAATGAGAACTCAAAGTTTTTTATAATACACTAACCAGGATTGGGTGCAAATTAAACTATGATGTACATCCAGCTGACTCTGTTGAATCTAAGCATGTTCCATGAGCGGGCAGCAATGTTGAATTCATCACATTTGAAGTCTCTGTCTACACATGCGCACAGAGGGAGGGAGTAATTTTCACATACTACACCTGTAAGTGAAGAATTATTACATACCGAAAACTACACCGAGCTACAAATGACTGTTGCAAGAATATATGTTCATTATTATTTCCTCCCTAACCCAGCCAAAATTTTGTGCTTCCCTGATTGCGAACTTCAATATAAATATAACAGTTTCTCCTCCTGGCTGGCTGGTTATCAATTAGTAGCCCAGGTAGCTCTCAACAAGCTATTTCAGTGGTATAAGTAGTTATATTATTTCCCTCAAAAAAAAGTAGTTATATTTCTTATAGCTTTCCCTGCACCCTCCAGCATCGTGCTGCAGGGGTACACATATATACACATTCAAGAAGGAACAAATAACCATTAGCTAGGAATGTGAAGTATCAGCAAGTTCACAACCCCGGCGCCGGAGCAAGAACCGAAATCCAATCTACCGTCAATCACTGGGTGATGAGAAATGATGGCTTTTCTACATCATCGCACTGCATGAGCGTTGTGTGGTGGAGTGGAAACCCTCGCCGCTTCCCCCATCGACGGTCTTCAGATTGTGGCTGCACGTGAGGTGCAGGCAGACATGTGTGCTGTCTCCATGCCCACTACATGGTCAACGACTACTTCCCGGCCAGGTCTACTGCAGCGCCACGCACGGGAAGTTATATGATCAACGATCCTTGACACGCAAGTGAGGGTGCTGTTGACGCTTTTTTCGGCCAACACACACGAGCGCCGGATTGCGCAGCACCAGAAACTTGCACTCGCCGCAGCCTCGGCCCAAACCGGTCAGACCGGTTTGATAATCCGGTCAGACCGGATTCGTCGGGGCTCCGGGAAAAACCTAGAATTACCACCTCGGGAGGGACCCCGTCGGAGATGGCGCGTCTAGGGTTGCTCTAAGATCGGTCAGGCCACTCAGAGCCTCCTTGATTGCCGTCGGGACAAAACAAGGAAAGCAAAGGAATTGGAAAAGCTATGGTTTGAAGATAAAAAGTAGAAAAAAGTATGTTTGATCGATTGGATGATAGTTCTCAATCGGCCACGGCCCTTTATATTTATAGGGTGGGGAGGTCTTGCCCCGCAAGGAATCTTTTTACAATTTGAAAAACGACTAGGACTCCTAATTCTACTCCAGCTTGGAGTAAACCGGTCAGACCGGTTTGGCCGTTGCCAGATCGGCTACAGGGAAACCGGTCTGACCCCTTTCTGGAACCGGTATGACCGGTTGCCCTCAACCTGATAGGCAACTGCCAATTTTGGGTGCGAACATACACCCCCCTGTTTTCTAGTAAATTTTATGTACTAGAAAATATGCTAAGGTCGATGTTACAGAATTCACCGGCCATTTTTATCCTAAGGGCGATTTCATATATAAATCGGCCACATTTCATTAAGCACTTTGCCAAAAACTTGGATAAAACTTCTTCAAGTATCTCCCATTGAGAGCTCTAGGCAGCCGCTGTCCTTGCAAGGTCTCTACCATATAGGAATTTCCTGAACAAACCTTCACAATCTTGAAAGGACCCTCCCAACTTGGAGACCATTTACCAAACTTGTTGCTCTTTAATCCAATAGGCAAAATTGTCTTCCAAACTAAATCACCTACCTGAAAAGATTTGGACTTCACCTTCTTGTTGTATGCTCTTGCCACTCGCCTTTTATCCTTTTCAATTTCTTTCAAGGCCTCCAAACGCTTGTCGGTCACTTCATCAATATTATCCATCATCAAAACATAGTATGTATCAACATCAAGATTATTTTGCTTTGCAAGTCTATATGCGCCAAGATTCACCTTTACGGGTAAAACGGCTTCTTGACCATATACAAGCTCAAAAGGAGTAACTTTAGTAGCACCATGTCTAGAGCCCATAAAGCTTCAGATAATACCTCATGCCACCTTTTAGGATGATCTTCTACCTTTTTCTTGATGAGCTTTATCAAAGTCTTGTTCCTAGACTCAGCTTGACCATTGGCTTGAGCATAATATGGAGATGAATCGAGAAGCTTAATACCATAGGAATTGACAAATTCACGCACCTTTTTAGATATGAACGAAGTTCCTTGATCCGTAGTCAAAGTTTGTGGATTACCAAACCTATGTATGATATGCTCTCTAATAAACTCAATCACCTCTCTATGTGTCATATTCTTCAAAGGAACTGCTTCCGTCCATTTGGTAAAATAATCAGTCGCCACAATCACAAAACAATGACCCTTCGACGAAGGAGGGTGAATTTTGCCAACAAAATCTAGACCCCATCCCTGAAAAGGCCAAGGCTTAATAATTGGATGCATCAACGCAGCAGGTACCAACTGAACATCTCCATGTTTTTGACACTCTTCGCAACCTTTGTAATGCTTAAAACAATCGGCTATCATATTGGGCCAATAGAAACAAGCTCGCTTAAGGAGCCACTTCATCTTGGGGGCTGATTGATGAGTTCCACAAATTCCTTCATGAACCTCTGCCATAGCCAACCTAGCTTGGTCAGGACCCAAACATTTTAAAAGCAAATCATCAATGGTCCGACGATATAGTTCATCACCATCTAGAAAAAATTTAAGAGCCCATCGTCGAATTTTTCTATCAACTGAACTGCTAGGATTTTGCAAATAATCAACCAGAGGTTTTCTCCAATCATCCACTTCGTCTTTATGAGAAACAATAGCCGAAGTAGGCTCAGCTTCTGGAAACCGGTCAGACCGGATTTCCAAAGCGGTCAGACCGGTTAAACCGGTCAGACCGGTTTGAGGAAGCGGTGCGACCGGTTCCTCCAGAACAGAACACCCGGCTTTTGCAAACAACGGTCTTTGCTCTTGAAAATTTCTTTTCTGAACATTATAACCAGATGCTTGCTGAGCCAGAGCATTTGCCTTTGGATTTCTTTCTCGTGGTACATGACGAATCACAAACTCATCGAAGCAAGATATAATATCAAAGCATCTATCAAGATATGCATTGAAAAATCCATTTAAGCATTGACATACCTTAGACACTTGTTGTACCACCAGTAAAGAATCACCATAAGCTTCCACATGTTTTACTCCCATGTCATGTAAAATTCCCAATCCGAATAGAAGAGCTTCGTACTCGACTTGGTTATTAGTACACTCATGATTTAATCGGTTAAGTGTATAAGAGACAGTGGTTGGACCGACAGAAGCCTAGCCGCCAGTTTGCCTCCTCATTAGAGGTAAAAGACTACTAATCTCTCAGAGATAATTTCCATGGAGTAAAAGTAACATAACCGACATTTAAATTAAGTTGCTTATCTACTCTATGTCCAACAATAAAGTCGGCCACTATTTGACCTTTCATTGAAGTTAATGGCTCACAATGCAAATCATATTCAACTAAAGCATAAGCCCATTTGCCGACTCTACCACTCAAAATTGGTTTGTGCAACATGTATTTAATTATATCGGTTTGACATGCTACTACACAAGTGCTTGGTAAAAGATAATGCCTCAACTTGGTACAAGTATGATATAATGATAAACATAACTTTTCAATAAAGGTGTACCTTGTTGCGGCATCCAATAATCTTCGACTCTCATATGCAACCACGTGCTCCTTTCCTTCGCTCTTGGGCGCTTGAAGAACGGGTGGCGAAGATAAATATTGTTTGATTTCATCAAAGGCCTCTTGTTGTTTTGCCCCCAAGTAAAATCAATGTCATTCTTCAACCGAAGTAAAGGAGTAAAGGCATTCACCTTGATGAAGCGCCGAATCGCGCAACGAACGGAAACGATGAACTTTTGCAAATCCTTCTTGCAAGTAGGAGCCTTTACATTGTTAATAGCTTAAATCGTTTTAGGATCTATCTCTATGCCTCTTTCATGTACAATAAATCCTAAGAACTTTCCAGCCGATACACCAAAAGCACATTTGAGTGGATTCATCTTCAAATTATATCGACACATTCTTTCAAATGCAAGCCTTAAATCAGCTAAATGAGAACTTACTCCAGCCGATTTGACAACAATATCATCGATATAGACCTCTACTATAATGCCAAGTAAGTCATGAAAAATCAAATTCATAGCCCTTTGATAGGTGGCGCCAGCATTCTTCAAACCAAAAGTCATTACTACCCACTCAAATAAACCAACAAAACCTGGACATAGAAAGGCCGTTTTGGCTATATCCTCTTCGGCCATAAATATTTGATTATAACCAGCATTATCATCAAGAAAACTAAGAATTTTATGTCCAGATGCAGCATTAACAAGAAAATCGGCTATAGGCATAGGTATTCATCTTTAGGAGTAGCTCTATTAAGATCTCTAAAATCAATGCAGACACGGAGCTTTTTTGTTCTTTTTTTCTCAACAGCGACAATATTAGAGATCCAATCAGCATATCTACAAGGCCTAATAAACTTAGCATCTAGTAACCGATTGATTTCTTCCTTCACTCGGTCATAAATATCAGGATTAAAGTTTCTACAAGATTGTTTAAAAGGCTTAAAACCAGGTTTAATAGGTAAACGATGTTCAACTAAATCACGACTTAAACCAGGCATTTCATTGTAACTCCATGCAAAACAATCAACATACCCCTTTAATAACTTTATTAACTCGGATTTAAACAAAGGATCAAGATTCTTGTTTACAAATGTCGGCCTAAGTACAGTGCCATCACCAATATCTACCTCCTCTAAAGGATCAGCCGACGTAAACCCTTGTCCTAACTTGCTCAAATCATCGAAATCTTCAATGGCTTCGCACATATCGTTCTTGTGCGCCCGATAGTGCTCACGCCTTTGCTGCAACCACTCTAGATTTGGATCCATCAAATCATAGAAGATGGTATAGCCAGATCACCGATCGGCTTCATAACAGCAGTAGCAAAACCATCTTTAGTGCAACCAATGATCTCACAATCAGATAAATCTAAACCAGATAAACACTTAAGATTCTCATGACCATCCACAGTAGAACTATCGGCCACTGCAACACAAGCCGACGTATCTCCATGAACGACCTCTACTTCATCATCTATCCATTGAATTAAAAATTGATGCAAAGTAGAAGGCACACACTGATTTGCATGAATCCAATCACGACCAAGGATTAAACTGTAGTTACCTTGTGTCTCAGAGACGAAGAACGCAGTAGCCAATGTCTTGCTCCCAATAGTAAGCTCCATAGAAGCAACTCCCTTGGCACTCATAGGTTCACCTCCCCCAGCGCCGCTGACAGTCATGTTGGTCTTGATCAACTCCTCATCTGAACCTCCAAGCTTCTTGAACAGGGAATATGGCATCAAGTTGACTATCACTCCTCCGTCCAATAGCATGCGAGAGATAGGCTTCCCATTGATATGACCCTTCATGTACAAAGCCTTCAGATGATTTTCAGTAGCTTTAGGCTTCTGGAAAATAGCTTCCTTTGGCCCGAAGCCAAGATGAGCAATGTCTTCTTCTGACAACAAGTAACCATCCATAGACATATGAATCACATTAAGTTCAAGATCCATGCGTTCAGGAGAAGAACCATAATCAACAAGCTCTTCATCATCCTCTGGAGCGGATACCGATGATAACTTGTAAGCGGAAACCAATGATAACTTGTCGTCACAAACAATAGGAGCGAGTGAAAAAAAAACCTGGCGGTGCATCGTCCAAAGCGGTCTGACCGCTTTCAGAAACCGGTCAGACCGGTTGAACCGGTCTGACCGACTCTCCAACCTGTCTGACCGGTTCTGACTGAGAGCTGGTCTCGACTATCCACTTCTTCCCCTGTGGGATCATGGGCCTGTATTTGTTGAATGCCTCGTCTCTCTGCTTTTCTAGCTCCTTCTCTTTCATCTCCCGAAACCTCAATCGCTGAAGCTTCCTTCTTTGAGTATGAGATAAACTGGGAGGACACCATCTTGGCAAGAAGTACTTCTGCACCTCCTCTTTCTATTTTGGCTTGTAAACTTGCTACGCAGGAGGTGATGGCGGTTTCCTAGGGAAACCGGTCTGACCGGTTTGTGAAATCGGTCTGACCGGTTGGGTCTGGTGACCCTGACCAGATTGGCGAGGTGCCAAACGGTTCTGTCCAGGCCTTGAAATCCTGTCCAATGCTGGCCTTCGTGGTCCCCCCCCATCCAGGCTGGAAAGGTTGCTGATATGGCACCCACATCACTCCATTGTTATCATAAATTGGATGCGGTGGATATGAACTTGAAGCCTCCCACTGCGGAGTAAAACTCTTCTTTGGTTGAAAATATTCTTCTTGGCGTGGAGGTGACCTCATTCTCTTTTTTACCAGCTGATCGCTTGTAACGGCCTTTTGTTTGGAGTACTTGTCAAATAGCATATCAAAAGTGACCTTTGGCTTAATCGTACTCCCCTTGTTCTTTGCAATGTTGAGTTTCCAGCTTCCAATCTCCGGATGGCTTGGTTTAATCATCCTTGGATGACCTTGGGGAAAACCGGTCTGACCGCTTTCCTCAACCGGTCTGACCAGTTTGGCCTGAACAGGCTCAAACGGTCTTTGCTCGGTGGGAACGGTCGACCCTTGCCCCCCATGTCCAGAGGCTCTCACAGTAACCTTGAATGTCTCCCTGCCATCTGGAGCTTTCTCATATGCAACTTCTCTAACCAACTCTTTTCCCCTCAAATCGGGCTTCTCTTTACCAATCACAACATTTTTCCCCTCGGTTGCTTCGGCTTGATGCGGCCGAACCAGGACTTTGGGCTGCTGTAAATCCATAGTATTGACAGGGAAAGGAGTTTTGTCCACTTGCATCTCATGAAATGTCAACCGGCCTTCATTTATGGCCGATTGCACCTGTCGGCGAAACATATTGCAATCATTAGTAGCATGAGAAAAAATATTATGAAACTTGCAATATGCACGCCTTTTCAACTCATCAAGTGGAGGTAATTTATGAGATAATTTAATGTTTCCGGATTTAAGCAATTCATCAAAAATGCAGTCACACTTGGAAACATCAAAAGTAAACTTAACTTCTTCTTGCCGACCTTTACTAGCCGGCTTAAGTGATGAACAAGAATAAGTCTTTTCTTTAGAGGGCCATACAAATTGAACTTAATTTATTAAGAAAAGATGGAGGAGGTTGCTTCTTGAATTATACTATACATACTTATTTTAGGTGTGTAAGCTAAATTATCCAAATTACTAGGTGTAGCTTAGTGGTCGAGGCTTCTCTAAAGTGCCGAGAGATTGCAGGTTCAACTCCAACCGAAAGAAAATCAGAACCCTCTATTTTATCTCTAATGGATGACCTTAACCCTTTTAGGCAAATATCAGCAAGGTCCATATCAGTGATTGACAAATTGAAACAACGGTTCTTAGTTTCTTTAAACCTTTTAATGTAAACAGAAACAGTTGGCCTAACCGATGTCAAATCTGTCAATTTCAGTTGCAAGCTCCCACTATAAAAGTGATCATGAAAATTACGCTCTAACATATCCCAAGATATAATAGAACCAGGAGCAAGCGAAGAAAACCAAGCAAAAGCGGTACCAGTCTCTTGAACAGAGAATACGGCATCAAAAATAGAACCAGGAGCAAGCGAAGAAAACCAAGCAAAAGCGGTACCAGTCAAAGATAAAGAGAATAGGCGCACTTTGAGAGCATTATATGAACCCGCTTCCCCCAGTTGAGCTATGTATTGACTAATATGTTCCCACGTGGTTCGGTCATCATCTCCACTAAATTTAATTAAATCAGGCATACGCCACCCACGTGGAAGAGGAAAATTATCAAACTCAGCATCATATGGTTTTTGATACAAATTTGTGTTACCAATATCAACACCAAGTTTAGTTTTTACCACATTAGCCAAATCTTCTCAAAATTTGTTAAATTCAGCTAATTAGGATTATCTGGCTTTTGTGGTTGTGCACTCTCCAAATTCATCTTATTTAAGTAGGGAGGAATCTTAGCTTGAGCTAGCCTATAACTTTCATATATATCATCAGGTATAAGGTTTCCTTGATCAGATGTGTTAACCATTGTACTAAATTGAGGCTTAGCAGTACCCAAAGTATTAGTGTGAGCATACATTATTGGATCAGGCATGACAGAAAGCGGCGAAGGTTGCTCAGGCACTAATTCAAGCGCGTTGGTCAGACCGGTCAGACCGGTTCCCTGATCCGGTCTGACCGGTTTGGCCACATGTGGCCCAGTCGGTTGGAACGGCATGGATTGACCAACGGCGAAATCAGGTGGCATACCATACATGTATTTTTGAGTATTAGCATTAGGTATGCGTGACAAGCTAGGAAAAACTACCCCACTAGTATTAATTCTAGGAATGCTACTACTAGTTTCATTATTGTTAAAGTGAGCAGAAGTCCTATCTTTCTCAAGATCCTCTAATCGTTCTAAACGAGCAATATATGAGGCAAGCAACTCATCACCTTCTACACTATTCTGAGGAACTGTAGTAGAAGGAGCTTTTGGGTTTTTACTTACAGTGGGTATTACCTCAACTTGATTGTCGTTTAACTTGATCGCCGGCAGCTGAAACTCTTTCAATCTTGCTACCTTGCCATGACGATCCTTCTTGACGCCAGCTAAAAATTGTACTTTCATGTATTCTTGTAGCGCCTCTAACTTCTTCTGCTCCTCCGGAGTGAGATCTTTCAAAGAAGCCGTGATGATGTTATCCATATCAAGATCACATCGAGATCCCATCTTGATCGGGGTTAGATCGAACGGTTTTGAAAACCAGATCTTCTAATGATTCCCTAGCGGAGTCGCCAAAAATGTGTTGACGCTTTTTTCGGCTAACACACACGAGCGCTGGATTGCGCAGCACCAGAAACTTGCACTCGCCACAGCCTCGGCCCAAACCGGTCAGACCGGTTTGATAATCCGGTCAGACCGGATTCCTCGGGGCTCTGGGAAAAACCTAGAATTACCACCGCGGGAGGGACCCCGTCGGAGATGGCGCGCCTAGGGTTGCTCTAAGATCGGTCAGGCCACTCAGAGCCTCCTTGATCGCCGTCGAGACAAAACAAGGAAAGCAAAGGGATTGGAAAAGCTAGGGTTTGGAGATAAAAAGTAGAAAAAAGTATGTTTGATCGGTTGGATGATAGTTCTCAATCGGCCACGGCCCTTTATATTTATAGGGTGGGGAGGTCTTGCCCCGCAAGGAATCTTTTTACAATTTGGAAAACGACTAGGACTCCTAATTCTACTCCAGCTCGGAGTAAACCGTCAGACCGGATAGGGAAACCGGTCAGACCGGTTTGGCCGTTGCCAGATCGGCTACAGGGAAACCGGTCTGACCGCTTTCTGGAACCGGTCTGACCGGTTGCCCTCAACCTGATAGGCAACTGCCAATTTTGGGTGCGAACAGGTGCGCCTACAATATGGTCAGATAATGTCTGTGGATATCAATGTGGATATCAACGATGTAGGCATCTTCATGTTTTAGATAAAGGGGTCAAGTTTATTTCATTAATTAAGCGGATGAAATTGTCCCGGACCCTGCAATCAGATGCATCAAGTCTGAAAAATTATTACAAGTTTTTGCTACCTCGGAGACTCTTGTCTCCACATAGCACAGACGGCACGAGCTTGAAACTTGGCATAGAACAAACGAATACCAAGCAACATCTTTCTGTTGGCTTGCTGCAACGTACCACTAGCTTAATCGATCCCATCATTCCAATGCGACCAAAATTCACGTGTTCACTGCACAGCCATATAGAGGCAAACTGGCCCAGTTGGGTGTGTGATAGACTATGTGCCAAAATGAATCAGAAATGACGCACGGGGCCTCGTATCAAAGAAACACGCGTGTTTCTATATCAGTGAAAACAAGTTTATCTCTTGCAACCATCATCTTTTCATCAACCACGAAGCTATCAAATTTCGCCAATGCATCAGTCCGTCCGTGTTCATCAATCAGTTAATCGGGCTATGCAAATGCTGAATCCGACAACTAGTGTTATGGCCAGCGTCACGCATCAGAGGCGGTGGTGTCAGGAGTGAGCATTTCATTCAGTTAGGATACAACGCGGCAAGCTTGAATTGTTTCAGAATAGATTTTTTTTAGCATTCATCATTATCGGTTTGTTAGATTGGTTGAGATACATTAGTCAATGTGGTTGTAACTCTGGCTATTTATATGAATCCGCGATCATGAACAGAACAAGCCAGAATTGATGGATATTCCCCTTTCTTAAACAAAAAAATCTCAAGACTAAACTGAAACCCTTATAACATTCTTCCTTCTGCCTACACTACACCACCTATACACTGTGCTGCAACTATCTCCACAGCTCTGAGCAATTTGATCATGGGACGTGTCAGGATGTGGACAGCCTGGGATGCGTTTGGAATTCGCACAAGCTGGTGGTGAGGTGGCTCAGTACTGCATAAGGTTCCTTTTAAATGAGCAAAAACAAATTGAATGCCATAGGTGCACTCAGGTACATTTTAGGAGTGCAGTAAAATAATCCTCTTGAATTAAAAGAAATTAGAAAAACAAAAGCTATTAATAATTTTCAATGTCTCTAAGAGACTTCAATTATTATTTTCTTCAGATATACATCAATTAATCTACATTATTACATGGCTACAGAGTATAGACTGCATCAAACAAAATTACGGCCTGCCTCCAACTACCATATTCCAAAATATAATGCAGACTTTTCCTCGGACAATTTCAAGTTCCCATGCATTACAGAATCTCAGATTGCTACTCAGTGACAACAGGGACAGTGATATCTCAGTTATTGTCATGTGAAGCTCAAATAAATAGTCCACTGCATGCTCATGGGTGAGCCTGCTTAATTTAATGGAAATATGGAACAACGTTGAGTACAGATTTAATTGTTGTATGTAGGAACACAAAGCAGATTACAAATGGGAAAATGTTTTGATTGTGTCATTGGTTTAGCTACATTGTATGAATCATCTAAAGAAATCCTACAGAACTTAATCAGAACAAAAAATAACTAGAAGCATAAAAAGATTAAAAAAACTGCATCTAGTGATGTAGTAAACTAAGGTCCTGAATCCAAACAAGTTCCAAAATGCTGACAATTTTTGCATTCCCGTTCGATATTGAAACTCAATTGCTAGTTAGTAGTGCAAAATTTTCAATAATTTAGCTTATTGAGTCTTTTTACTTGCAATGGTCATGCATATCAAAAACATAGATATAGTGAAAAGTCAGCTTGTCATAAGGTATACGACAATTTGTTAGCCTGCTCCCGCAAAATACACAAAATTAATAGAAAAACTGCACCACGCTGTAAGTGCTGCAAAAACATTATTTCCTCCACCCACCCCATTGTCCTAACCTTGTTGCATGGCTTCTATATAGAAGTTTCTCCTCCTGGCTGGCTAGGGAGTTGCAGCTGCGTTCACGGCTCAGGCATCGCACATAGCTAACAACCTCAATTGGTCCTCGGATTTCCTATATACTGTATGGCACTGCAAATATATGCTTGTACACACTTATATGCACATATAAGGAAAGTATAGCTTGGAATGTGAAGTATCAGCAAGTTTCCGACCACTTATCTGCAAGCCATACCAAGATCCAGTCTACCACCATCAGCTGAGTCAATCGTGAAATGGTGACTATGCTCTGATCTTAGTGAAATATTGCATCAATAGACAGTGCACTTCTAAAATGAGCCTCTGGGGTTCGTATATGGTGGGCGGAGACCAAACATGTAGGCATCCTGATCTTGCATTGCGGCAACAGACATGTTGTGTTCCTCTGCCGCAGCTACCAATTCAACGCAGCTGATGGAGAGGGCACTGGATATGGTGGCAGCTGTGGCTGGGTGGAGCGAGCACGGGCGCGGGTCTTGTCGTTTGCTCTTCAGTGGAATACTGGTATTCTGGTAACAATAGGGATGTTGACTGCTGGAAGCAATTGTCAGGGGAGCTCACTTTGCTCGCACGCAGCATACAGATCAATTAGGAAGCAAGTGGTCACTGCACTTCTGTGGTAGGCGCGACAGCTCCATATCTAGAAAATAAATTAAAGCTGATGGGGGTACGAACTGAACGGAGAAAAGATTTGGTGCTGGGTCCAGCCGTACGTCCACCGGGTTCAAATATCTCAGGATATCGTGTTGGAACACGTCCTGGAACGCGTGTTCCCGCAGCTCCCCCCCTCGCCTCGCTCGCTCAGGCGCTCACACACGCCGGCACCCCGAGGTTGAAGATGAACAGTAGTGCACACTGGTTTTACCGGCGACGAACGCCGCGGAGCCCGTGGCTCCTGTATCTTGGCCTGCTCTATATTCACATGGTCACGGTTGGTATGGAGTACACAGAGTACATGGGTTTTTTTAGGCTGGAGGCTCTCTCCTCCACTCCGCCTGCAGGACCCGCTCAGCCATGTCCAGGGAGCCACTCGCTCGCTCCGGACGTGGCGGCCTTCTCCGCACGGACCGGGCCTACACCCACTGCTCCTAACAACCGCTAGACTCGATCAACACAGCAGCCGGCGCACTTCCGCACGATCTGCCCCTAGACCCGGACGGCAACGACCTTGCCAACTTCTGCACCAGAGCTCGCCGAACGAGCTGGACACGCACACACGTAACACACACTCGTGCACAATACGCCAGGAACACACCCATATATGGCGTGTTTACTCTAACATATCGACTTCTTAATTACTCCTATGTGGCAGTTGGTATTCTTTTGTTTAAATGGTGTTATTACTATTTGTTTAAAACTTGTCTATCGGCTGGTAATGGAAATGACTGAGGCTGGTTTAAGATAGAAAAAAAAGGAAACACGCATACTAACAATTTCATTCTAGAAAAAAAAAATTGAATAACAAACCAGTATAACCAGAAAGATGTGGCTGTTTTGTATGATTTTTGATGTAGATCCAACACATTTGAGATTTCAGACAATAATTGCATTTTTCAGTTCTACTATTACTGTCAATTCAAAGCTTATACGTACTGTATACAAGAAATTTCGAAGTTGTTATTGTAGCGCTTGTCTGTGGGGATAATTGTAATAAATTTGATAAAATAGCATGAACTTGATATATGGACTTGTAATATACTTGATAAACTGTGCTAGTGATCGATATCTATTGAGGTCGTACAATATTTATATATTATTGTGCTATCAAAATAGTGCTGGAATTAATTTGTTAATCTTGGAATTCACATCGTTTTTGTTTCAAACCATAAACCGATCGGTTATTATAAGTTATAAGTTATTATAACTGCAGGTTGATAAGATCATTTTTACTGTCGATTTTGAACCTGATAGGCCCATTATCAGTATATTGGTTCAAACTTGATGTGATTTTCAGCGTAGCTGTCCAAACCCCAAATAATAAAAAACAGCACTCGTGCATTTGGGACCCGGCACTCTTGACCTCTTGTAGTAGTGATTCCAAAGCCACTGATGAAGTCCAGTTGTACTCCACTGACAGGGATAGAGACGGATGATGGGACAGACATCGGAGATGTGGCTGTGGAGTATTAGAGACTATGGGCCCTCAAATAAAAGAAACAAGCATGTGGCGCCATCAACAGTTCATCACACCACTGGAACCGCATGAATACTGTCACTCTATGAGATCAACACAGTTCATGTGACGAATACTGTCCCTGCATGTTGAGATCACTTGTTTAAAAAATTTTGTATTAAAAAATAATCATATGTTAGTCACTCTATGAATCCAACAAAAAGTCATGAATAGCTGCTGGCTTCCATTGAGAAGTCAAAATGCTGAACTTCTGTGACCAGAAAGTGAATTATGATTTTGGACTCCCGTGCATGCATTCATGTAATTTGCTCACGGTTTTCTCCTGTACTCTAACGCCCATACATTTGTAAAAGTCTCTAGCAATTGTGAGAATGAAGTAGCTATATACCATTCAGTTATGAGTGTGTGTTAAGAAAATACTAGTTTAACCCCAAAAAAAATGGCAAAATAATGCTGACTGAAGCTGGCACGTCCGGACAATGCCCAATCACCGAGCAAGAATTCATTAGTAAAATCCGTGATTATTTTCAGATTAATTATTTCATATGGTTCGTTGGAACTAATCAGTAATGCATTGCTAATTATTAATAGGAAAACTACTGCATGCTATTACTGCTCCAAGGACTTCACTATTTCATATCTCACCCACCCCATTTTGTCCTTCTCTTATTGCCAGCTTCTATATAAAACTTTGTTCCGGCTGGCTGCTAGCGACTGCTCGTAATAAGGCGTTGCACACGTTCATATGCGCTAATAACCACTTCAATTGCCATTTCCTATGGTTTCTCCTCCATATAGCACTGCAAACGTCTGCTCGTACGCACATATATACCCATACTGAATTAGTACAAGTCAGGAATGTGAAACATCAGCAAGTATCCAACCACTGCTTTGACAGTAGCACTAAGATACAATCTACCATCAGCGACAGTGAGTTCATATAGTGCTTGCGAGATACTGTGACCTTGGTGGAATCGTGCAGCCTTAGGCAGTGCAGCTTCTAAAATGTGTCTTTAGGGTTGGATGGATATGGTCTGTGCGGACACCAAACATGGAGGCAGCATCTTCCTTGTCGCAACGCCCTCCCACCATTCCAATCCCGACAGACAGATCAGTTGCATTGCACTGCCGTGTGGGGCAAAGTAACATGAAGGCTTAGCTTCCATTGAAAGCTCATTGGGGTGAACTTCCGTGACCGGCAAATGAATTATGAATTTGGTGTCGTGCAGTATTATGTCAGGAAGTGTGGCAGAACCGCTCATCCTAACCCGCCTTAAACGCGATTCGACACTTAAATTGGATGAAGATAGCTGTCTGTCGGGTTTCACCCGATACAACCATGTATTTCGAGATCGAAACAAAGCATACGAACACTCGTACGAAGACGAGTCCAGGGATTACATCAATCCAAATATTATTACCAAGATGGTCCACATTTTATTACAAACCGAGTTCAAAGTAAAAGTTCAGAGTTCAACAAAAGCAGCGGAAAAACAAACGAAGTCTACTCGACGATGCAAGTGACATCATGAGGAAGCCTCCCATGACATCAATCACCACGATCCTCGCCGACCGAGGACGGGTCCCACTCAACAGACCAGCCTGGAGGGAGCTGAGTCGGCCAAGTCAAACTAGCAACCATTTCCTCTAAAGCACCTGAAAACAAAGCCACAAGCAAGGCTGAGTATACTAATGATCAGCAAGGTTTATCCGACACTGGAAAGACTTCTAGACATGCAAGGCTTTTTGGCTGACGGGTTTGTTTTGCCAAAAGCGATTAAAAAGTGGGTCCTTACTTTCAAGTTTTATTTTCCATATTCTAGTAGAATCACCATTCTAAATGAGCACCTATTCTAAGCAAACATGTTGTACAAGCAATTTTAAGCAACAACATATATCCAATATCCAGCTCTTGTTCAACTTTTTACTCAGTGCAGCATAGTGATCAAGCAGTCTCAGTTTACTGCGAGAGACAGACGATTCGAATCGATTTGTTAACCTTGCAAGGGAAAACCTAAACACACGAAGTGCAAGACCTCGACGGATCTTCACACCTCAACCGTTCCCATCAATCCCCGGATTATGTACAGAGCCCGCATCCCTTGGATACAATGCCCCAACGGTCCCCGGAACGACGTCGTGCCGTGGCCGCACTTGTACCCACATGATGCACCAAGGGAATCCCAATTCCAGGGGTAGCGGGGTAAAGCCACGTCCCGGTTCAATCAGGTACATAGGCTTACTGATTACCATTAAATCTCTCGGCATGTGCTTAGTACGTTCAAAAACTTGACCACGAACACCAACACATTTTGACCTTAGCAAATTCTTACTAGACAGGCGGGGCACCAATAAACCTCCAAAAATAACTTTCCCATCCCCGCCCATCATTCTTATGATTCCAACATAGGTAAAGCAAGGAACTCCTATAACTCGCGAGTGACAGGAAATCACTCGACTTCTACCGGGTCCTAGTTAAGCATAGCAATTACTACGACCCTTTACTAGTGAGCAACTTAGGACCCTATGGAAAATGCAAATAAGGTTCCAAAACAACTCCTATACTTAAATGCACAAACATAAGTACATAAAAATATTGCATAAATTTTTAGAGAAAACCGGGTTATGCTCCGGGGCTTGCCTTCTTGCTCAACACTGGCCTTGGGCCCTGTGTATAAGAGACAGCAACTATACAAGTACACCTCAATCAAGTTCAACTCCCCTCCTTGAACTTCAGCTTCCGGCACGAGTGCGTAATTCCCGTCCGCGAGGTTAGCGTCTACACGAAAATGCACATGCATTGGATTTTAATTAAGCATTTGCATAAACAACACTTGTTATAGAACTTAACAAAGCATGGGTGGATTTGTGGCCATATTCACCTAGATAAAATAAACAACTTTTTATATTTACAAAAGTATGGTTGTTTTAGTGATGATTCTCTTTCCTTTCTCTTTGATGGTGATTGTGTACATATATAAAACATTCACACAGCAGCATTACAAGAAGGAAATAGAAGTGCACAAATGTAGCGTGTGGATTGCATATGGTTATAAGGTCATGTGCTTAACAAGTTAGTAAACAAGTTATCTCATTACTCATTTTAAACATTTATTCCACTTAAGCTAGTAAAACCTACTGTATTTAGCTCTACTATTTATTGGGCGTTTCTAACATCATTACTGATCTACCATAAAGAGTTGAGCACAATTTACTGAGCAAATAATTTACTAAAAAACATTTTCTACAGCAAGGCTAGAAACTAAAGTAACTAGAAAACCGTAGCTACAGGTCATATTTTTAGGTTCTGTTTGTACACTGATCTAGGCATGCCATAAGTAACAACATATCCAAAATTCTGCTCCAAATCTTATGTGTAGCTCGAGTTATGCATAAAAGATGTAAAACACTATTTTATTTTTAGAGCAAAACCTACACAGAAAAAGTATATACATTATTTGTAACAGTTATAGATATTGTTTTACTGAGTTCAACCAAATTAAGTTTGCATTTGTATGATGTTTCTACGATTTTTAAACTATACTTGAAGTTCGCTGTTTTAATTCAAAAACTTAACTCAAGTTTTACGAACAGGTCCTTGGTTTTATTCGATCAGGCCCCTACAAGTTTTAACAGTCTTGCAATGTGGTCCTCACCGGCAGGCGGCGGCGGGAGCCAAAATTCCGGCGATGTGGGGCCCAACTAGACGACTAGAAGTAGCCAGAGAGCACCAGAGGCTCACCACGAGTCGATTGAGGTGCCTCTTGTGGACTACGGTGGGCGGAGGAGGTGTGCCGGCGGTGAGGCAGATCGGCGGCGACGGTGTGCGTGCTCCGGCGACGGTGATGGCCAAGGGAGGTCAGGAAGGGGGTCGGTTAGCTTCCTGGAGATGCGGGGATCACGCTAGTGGTATTAGGTTGAGCTGTGACTGCTCGGGGCGAGCTGTCCACGGCGAGGTGGTGGCCGGTGGTAATGGCGGGCGGCGGTGGGGCTCGGGATCGGCTTGGCGAGGTACTGAGGAGGCTTAGATGGCCTTTTATAGGCGATGGGGAATGGCGAGGACGCTTCGACGCGAAGCCTTGGTGGCCACTTGGCAGCTGCGGCTT
The DNA here is from genome assembly GCA_900205405.1 of Echinochloa crus-galli. Lineage (NCBI taxonomy): Eukaryota > Viridiplantae > Streptophyta > Magnoliopsida > Poales > Poaceae > Echinochloa > Echinochloa crus-galli. The sequence continues at coordinate 1,692,907 of OAMR01000161.1, forward strand.
GTCTGGTGGCACGGACGTCGGTGTTTGCCGGCCGCGTGGCGACGCTGGCTGGGGGAGGGTGACTCGGGCACGGTTGAGAGGGGCTCGTGTGCGCGAGAGAATGCGCGAGCTCGGCTGCTTGCTGTTCGGCCTGGCTGGCGCGTTGGGCGAGGTTCACCGGCCGCGTGGCAGCGCGGCCACGGTCTGCTCGGCGCACGCGCGGTCGCTCCAGAGCGCCGGGGCGCAGAAAACTTCCCAGCAGTACCCTGTTCGACGGCCTGTTTCTCGAAAGTTTTGAACCAAACCCAAACATCTATAAACACCAAAGTTGTAGCAGGAACAACAGGCTACAACTTCTCTTAAGGTCGATATATGAAATTCTTCTTCGTTAGGCCAGGAACGCGACCCAACTTTAGCACAAAACTCGGCCCGCAGAAACTGTGCAGCTGAGTGTTGACTGAGTTTTTTGAAGGTGTTTCTCTTCGAATTTCAAAATTCTCAAAACTACAAAGTTGTATTCCCGGAAATAAGCAACAACTTTCACATTGGCCGATTTTTAAGTTTTCATATAAAATCTTGAAGTATCTTGATGCCAATCTAATGAGGTTTAAAAGCTCCCTGGAGCTTAAGGGGTTAAATAGAGTTTGACCTCGTTTGACCAGAGATTTGCACACAGTTCCATATTGAAACTCTAAAATCTCCCAAAATAAAAGTTTCTTAGAATTTGATTCTATACAACTTTCATATGGGACGATTTTGTTGGTTTGAGCTATAATTTAGTTAGAAAAGATAAAGCCTTTTGGAAGGCATTTAAACAACCTTTAAGTTCAAATTTTCTTATTTGAATTCTTGGTTATTAGCTTCAACTTAAATGGCTTAAGGTGATTAAAAACATGACAAAGGCACTTAAAATAGTTTTAGTTGGAAAGAAACAAAAATCCCTTGAAGTACTATTTGGTTTTATTTGAATTTTTGTTTGGCTCCAAAATATGTTTGAATTCACCTTGGTTGAGGCCAATTACCATTGTATCTGATTTAAGCTTAATTACTCTTCTAATTATTTCCAATTAATCCTTAATGACTTAGATGTTCACAGGAAGTGTATGTAAATTTGAGTAATTTTCTCAACGTTTTCTCCTAGATTCTAGCCGCGGTTACTTTTTTACTATCTATTCAGGATGGGAATGGACCGGCCCGACCCTGGCCTTGGACCCGGCCCTCATGGCCTCAAGGTTAATTTTAGAGGGCCATGGGCCGACTCAATTTACTTTTTAGCTACGGCCTCGATGACCCAATGGGTAATGTGGGTCGGCCTTGTTCACCTTTTAGACTATGCTTAAGCAAACAATCGCATAAGTTTTGGTCATGTTGCTACTTGACAATTGCTAATTTATAAAAAGAAAAATAATTGTGTTGCTATAATACCACCGGTAATTACGTGCAAAGAAGGAAAAAAAATATTGCACATGTGTCGATGGGCATTAATATGAAAAAAAATATTCAACCAACATCCTGTATGCACCCACAGACAAAGCTGCAAAGTTAATTTTTACGTGCAAAATTGCGTATGGATGTAAATTACGTGACACTTTTGGGTCGGCCCTATCATACCCATTGGGTCGGTAGGGTCCGGCTCTATGGCCTCATTTTTTATTTGGGGTCGACCCGTACGACCCATTGGCCTTGTTTTTATGGGCCGGGCCAACTACCCAATGGGTCGACCCGGCCCATTCCCATCCTGCAACATGACCAAAACTTATGCGATTGTTTGCTTAAGCATAGTCTAAAAGGTGAACAAGGCCGACCCACATTACCCATTGGGTCATCGAGGCCGTAGCTAAAAAGTAAATTGAGTCGGCCCATGGCCCTCTAAAATTAACCTTGAGGCCATGAGGGCCGGGTCCAAGGCCAGGGTCGGGCCGGTCCATTCCCATCCTGAATAGATAGTAAAAAGTAACCGCGGCTAGAATCTAGGAGAAAACGTTGAGAAAATTACTCAAATTTACATACACTTCCTGTGAACATCTAAGTCATTAAGGATTAATTGGAAATAATTAGAAGAGTAATTAAGCTTAAATCAGATACAATGGTAATTGGCCTCAACCAAGGTGAATTCAAACATATTTTGGAGCCAAACAAAAATTCAAATAAAACCAAATAGTACTTCAAGGGATTTTTGTTTCTTTCCAACTAAAACTATTTTAAGTGCCTTTGTCATGTTTTTAATCACCTTAAGCCATTTAAGTTGAAGCTAATAACCAAGAATTCAAATAAGAAAATTTGAACTTAAAGGTTGTTTAAATGCCTTCCAAAAGGCTTTATCTTTTCTAACTAAATTATAGCTCAAACCAACAAAATCGTCCCATATGAAAGTTGTATAGAATCAAATTCTAAGAAACTTTTATTTTGGGAGATTTAGAGTTTCAATAATGAAACTGTGTGCAAATCTCTGGTCAAACGAGGTCAAACTCTATTTAACCCCTTAAGCTCCAGGGAGCTTTTAAACCTCATTAGATTGGCATCAATATAATTCACGATTCTATGTGACAACATCAAAATATTCCAATACAAAAGTTGTTGCTAATTTCCGGGAACACAACTTTGTAGTTTTGAGAATTTTGAAATTCGAAAGGGAACACATTCAAAAACTCAGCCAAACGCGCAGCTGCACAGTTCCTGCGGGCCGAGTTTTGTGCCAGATTTGCGTCGCGTTCCTGGCCGAACGAAGAAGAATTTCATATGTCAACC
>OAMR01000161.1:1697944-1724521 GCA_900205405.1 Echinochloa crus-galli
TTTTTTTTAAGTTGAACCGGGCTAGAATGGGCACGATGGGCCTTCATAGGCACGACGGGCCAACGGGCCGGCCCGGCACGGCTAAACAGCCTGTGGGCCGGGCTTGGGCCGAAGCATCGGCCCGTGGGCCGGGCCGGCCCGGCACGACAGGGTGGCGGGCCGAGCCGTGCCCGTGCCTCGGCGGGCCGGGCCAAGCCGTGCCCGTGCCGGACCGGGCCGGGCCGGCCCGTTGGCCATCTATACTGGGAGGGGTCTGTGCACCGGTTGTAGCTGGGGCAGCTGGCCCACACTGTTGTACGGGGAGCTCCGACGACTATGGGTCCAATAGAGGTTTTGCCGGAGTGTTGTTTTTTATTTGGCCCTCTACATTTAATCTAAATAGAAGGTCTGCTGCTAAAGGTTTTCTAATTTAATTTAGACATTTTTCCATGGGAAAACAAATTAGCAGCAAAGAATTTCCAACGTACCAACATTTCCCGACAGGAAAAAGTTCAGTCAACTGATGAATAGGAGTACGTAGTTCCTAGGGATTGCCTCAATATAATTGGTCTAAAAACGGTTTAGCTATTTGAGAAAATTATAAAGAGGACCAATAACTGTCCAGCCATTTGCACACGAGAGGTCACAACATCCCTAACACAATTGTATCTGAGATTCTGAGTTTGGTGGAGGCACACCAGCTTGTTTGGGCATTGGGAAGAGCGGCTACGAGCATCTCCAACAATATCTATATATTTGGATTCTTAAAACTTATTTTAGGTCTAAGTGAGAGAAGATTTTCAAAAATAATTTGTGCCTATCCATATATAGGTCAAAGAGAGAGAAATATATGTCATATAGCATAAAAAATTTAGGGATAGCAATCCATATAGCAATATAATACTGTTGGAGGTGTTTTTTAGGCTTTCGGTAGGTTTTAGGTATAGCAATCCCCAATATAAGCAAAGCGAACGGAGCAAGAAGACTGCAGCATGAGAGCGGGTCCTCATCTCCAAGGCAAGGAGTTCTGCATTGCATCACTGCAGCATGACTGCTTGCAAGAATATATGGAACCTTGGACGTCAACAATTGAGCATCGCAATACATAGACAGTCTACTTGACAATTGCTAATTTATAAAAAGAAAAATAATTGTGTTGCTATAATACCACCGGTAATTACGTGCAAAGAAGGAAAAAAAATATTGCACATGTGTCGATGGGCATTAATATGAAAAAAAATATTCAACCAACATCCTGTATGCACCCACAGACAAAGCTGCAAAGTTAATTTTTACGTGCAAAATTGCGTATGGATGTAAATTACGTGACACTTTTGGGTCGGCCCTATCATACCCATTGGGTCGGTAGGGTCCGGCTCTATGGCCTCATTTTTTATTTGGGGTCGACCCGTACGACCCATTGGCCTTGTTTTTATGGGCCGGGCCAACTACCCAATGGGTCGACCCGGCCCATTCCCATCCTGACTGTCTATGTATTGCGATGCTCCAATTGTTGACGTCCAAGGTTCCATATATTCTTGCAAGCAGTCATGCTGCAGTGATGCAATGCAGAACTCCTTGCCTTGGAGATGAGGACCCGCTCTCATGCTGCAGTCTTCTTGCTCCGTTCGCTTTGCTTATATTGGGGATTGCTATACCTAAAACCTACCGAAAGCCTAAAAAACACCTCCAACAGTATTATATTGCTATATGGATTGCTATCCCTAAATTTTTTATGCTATATGACATATATTTCTCTCTCTTTGACCTATATATGGATAGGCACAAATTATTTTTGAAAATCTTCTCTCACTTAGACCTAAAATAAGTTTTAAGAATCCAAATATATAGATATTGTTGGAGATGCTCGTAGCCGCTCTTCCCAATGCCCAAACAAGCTGGTGTGCCTCCACCAAACTCAGAATCTCAGATACAATTGTGTTAGGGATGTTGTGACCTCTCGTGTGCAAATGGCTGGACAGTTATTGGTCCTCTTTATAATTTTCTCAAATAGCTAAACCGTTTTTAGACCAATTATATTGAGGCAATCCCTAGGAACTACGTACTCCTATTCATCAGTTGACTGAACTTTTTCCTGTCGGGAAATGTTGGTACGTTGGAAATTCTTTGCTGCTAATTTGTTTTCCCATGGAAAAATGTCTAAATTAAATTAGAAAACCTTTAGCAGCAGACCTTCTATTTAGATTAAATGTAGAGGGCCAAATAAAAAACAACACTCCGGCAAAACCTCTATTGGACCCATAGTCGTCGGAGCTCCCCGTACAACAGTGTGGGCCAGCTGCCCCAGCTACAACCGGTGCACAGACCCCTCCCAGTATAGATGGCCAACGGGCCGGCCCGGCCCGGTCCGGCACGGGCACGGCTTGGCCCGGCCCGCCGAGGCACGGGCACGGCTCGGCCCGCCACCCTGTCGTGCCGGGCCGGCCCGGCCCACGGGCCGATGCTTCGGCCCAAGCCCGGCCCACAGGCTGTTTAGCCGTGCCGGGCCGGCCCGTTGGCCCGTCGTGCCTATGAAGGCCCATCGTGTCCATTCTAGCCCGGTTCAACTTAAAAAAAATATTCATCAAATTAAATTTTTGAAGACAAAAAATTATCCGTATTGTACAAATAAATGTATAAACATATATATTAAAAGATACTGAACATATAAACATACATATTAAGTTATATTTTAACATACAAAAACATATACAAAATGCAATTAAACGTGCTTAAACGTGCTTTCCATCGTGCCTCATCGGGCCAACCCTTAATCGTGCCGTGTCCGTGCCGGCCCATGGGCTGGCGCAGCGGCCCAGGCCCGGCCCGAAGGACGTGCCGGGCCGGCCCGGGCCCATCTAACATCGTGCCGGGCCGTGCCGGGACCGGGCCAAAATTTCGTGCCATTGGCCGGCCCATGGGCCGCGGGCCAAACGGCCATCTATACCTCCCAGTCCTACCCCGTGGCATATAGGTGGTTTTGAATAGAGCTAGTACCATTTACTAGTATTTTTATTTATATTTTTCATCGCATAAGTCCGCCCCACCTAAAATTTGGGCCTCAAAAAATAAAGGCAACCGCCATTTACCTCCCCAATCCTACCCCGTGGGGTCGTTTTAAACAGAGCTAGTATCATTTACTAGCATTTTTATTTTTATCACATAAGTCCGTTCCACTTAAAATTTTTTTTTGACCAAAGTCAGTAGGGGAAGCCCCTACCTATTTTTTAATTTTCTTTATTCCAAACCCAGTTAATTCGCTCCCACAAAAAGTCGAACTTGGGTCTGCAGGGTGCTACTCAGGTGCTCTAACTAGTAACCACTATGCTAGAGACCCTTTCACGTCCCACCTAAAATTTTGGCCTTAAAAAATACTGGCAATCCCTATTTAATATTTAGAGAGCCTTATCCAAAATCTGCTTACAGTCCGGCCCTTCCGAGGGGCAAGCCCGCATATGTGTAGCATCTCTCTTACACTTTCGTCCTCACTTCGTGTAAAAAGATTAACATGGAGGTGCTATGTTTGAAACGACAAGGGTTATAAACTGGCCCGAATCTTTTTAGACTACCAAGGTGAGACTAATTTCACCAACACATGGGCCAAGAACGGGTCAAAACCAGAACACTTTGGGACAGGGTATTACACTATTACCGGAGTTGCTCTTAGCCACTTATTAAAAAATTGTAAAGAACAATGACCATTTACCATTCGGAAAGAAACTGAGGAAATTAAACCTTTCATATCATGTATGGTGGCCGAGCCGCCGAGGGAAGTGGGTTTGGGGTTAAAATTTAGATATTCATCCATTTCTTTCATTCGAAGCCAAAAGTCTACTAGAGAGCCCTATGTAATTAACCGGTTGTGGCACGGCAACTCCTTGGCAGCTGGCATCATGGCACCATGCCAACACAAAAATAAACAAATGTATATTAAAGTTCTACATCCTTTCCACTTGAATGATATACCATCCGTAATGACTTGTCGTCATCGCTCTTCGACCAACGCAGTTGAAAAAAAAGATACATATACAATACAACAGTCTCATCCTTGTGCTAGAACTACACGTCCCATAAGGATGTAAGAACGGCATCTAAAGCCTGCCACAAAAGATTTTTTTTATAAGGAAAATTTTATTAATATTAGTCGATTACATCGAGAAGATATAATTACACTAAGATCAGTTCCGGCCTCTGCATAGCTAAGATACACACAGTCTAAAAAAGAAAATAAAAAAAGACATAAAATATTATGTCAAAACAGACTATCCATACGAGTTAACCTTTATTTTCATACACAAACAAAGCAGCATATGGACTATGAGAAACGCTCTCTGAAGACAACGCCTCCAACAAGGAAACAACACGCGCACGAGCCGTCGTTGTCGTGATCCAATCAGGTAAGATCAGATCATCGATTTTCACCATAAATGCAATCAATCGAGCTCCAAAGAATGCTTCCGCAAGACCATTGTCAGGTACAACCAACTAAGGACAGACCTGAGGATTTCTCCCTGGGGTCAAGAAATCTCAACCAAAAAAAAGGTATCGCCAATTCGAAGCTCATCAATGCTACTTCACCCTCTTACCAAGCCAATACCCACATACTATCCAATCTTGACCAACCACGATCGGTCATTAACTCATGCTATCTCACGATGACTTTACCACGAAGTAACCAATAGGCACACGCGCAAGGTCTGTAATAAGATCCATCAATTGATGGGAAACATAAACGGAGTAAAAGATCTGTTGGTCGAAACCAAGATGACTAATCTCTTGGACTGTAAAGAGGATATCAGCTATGAATGAAGATGTTGTCGTAAGATGTAGATGCACAAATATCGCCACCGAATCGACAATCGTCGTGCCCATTAGCGATCGGAGCCGAAGAGTTGCAGGCCACACAGATCCGTCAGTCACCATCGCCGCTGCTCTACGCCAGATCTCACTTTAGTGATCGCGGATCTGGATAGGCCATTAGGAGAAGCCTCGCCGCCGCCATCCCGGTGGCCGCACGAGCTTCCGCACGGCCACTCCGGCGGCGACGAGGGGGAGAGAATGGGGAGGGGAAGCTAGCGGCGGCGGCCCGCGTGCGGTATAGGACAAGAACTCAAAACTCTTTAAGATAAACTAACAAGAATTGAGTGTGGAACTATGATGGTGTACATCATGCTGAATCTAACCACGTTCCATGAGCAGACAGCAACGTCGAAATTTCATCACATTTGGAGTGTCTGTTTACACGTGAGTGCATTGTATTTCGCTGTGGCAAGATGCAAGGAGAACAATGGATCTTGGCGGTCTGGGTTGTTTAATTCGCGAGTAATCGTCCTTTATTTTTCTAATTCGCAACGTCTCAGTTCTTAGGAAGGAGACAATAAGGTGCCAGGCGCCGTAGCGTCGTTGTAAAACTTCTTCAACTTTCTCTCTTAATATAAAGATGCGCAATCCTTTTGCGTACTGGGTAAAAAAATATTTCGCTGTGGCAAGATATTCGATGGCATGTCATTTTTTCTATTTCTTCGAATTTTTAGTAGTTGTATGTAGTGTACCTACCAATGCTGAGGCTGACAGTGGTCTTAGCATAATTTATCACCTTGATATACTAAATGTTGAAGATTCATAACCTTCTCATATTAAAATAAAAGAAAGAGGATGCGTAATTGATGTCCTAAGTTCAGATGGAAGACGCCTGTCAGTTCCAGCTCCAATGTCTCTCACCTATATATAGCTAATATTTCCATCTGTCTACAAAACAAAAGAGTGAATAACTTCAAATACTACACCTATAAGTGAAGAATTATCGAAACACTACACTTTTGTGCACCCTTATCACAGCACTACACATGATAAATAGGAAACACACCGTGATGCTAGTGTTGCAAGGACATTTTGCCCTTCTCCCTGATTGCCGAGTTCAATATATAGAAGTTTCTCTCCTCCTGGCTGGATAGCAACTAGGTAGCCCAGGTACCTCGCAGCAATAAGCTGTGTTTGCTAATAGCTGCATAGCTGCATATAGGAATAACGAACTAGTAGCTAGCTAGGAATATGAAGTATCAGTAAGTTTTGAACCACGGAGACGGGACACGATCAGCCAAGAGCGGCCCAAGACCATCATCGAGTGACAGGAAACGATGGATACATATACTTCACGCTGAGTACAAGAGTACGCCTTTAGTCATGGTCATAGATGTCTGTAGACAAGATGTAGCTAGGCAACCTGTGGTCCTTCCTTTACATGGTTCCAGAGCTCTTTCTCCTTTTGCTCTTGCTTTTCTTCAAGCCACCTGGAATCATAAAGCTATGGCTCCAGTTATCAAGGCTTTTATTTGGCGACTTATTAGACATGTCTTGCCTACTGGAAAGCGAGCAGCTTCTTTATCAGCACACATTTCTCCTGCTTGCTCTTTGTGGTGGCTCTGAGGAATCGGATTTCCACTTGTTCTTTAGCTGCCCATTTGCAAGGGCATGTTGGTTTGCGGCTGATTTTCCTTTAAGAACTGACCTTCTTCCCGATGAAGATGACGGGTTGCAGTCTACTATTCAGAATATTTTTTGGGCAACAATTTCTCTGAAAATTTGCATCTTCATGTGTCTTCTATGCTTTGGCATCTTTGGAAGGCCCGTAATGTTAAACGTTTTCAGGATATTGACACTTCGGTTCTGTCCTGTTTGGTTCAGGTTTGCTCTTCCCTTGTGGCCTCTTCAGGTGGTCCTTCTGTTTCTTTGCATGATCACAGTCGCCATGGTCAGACCACAAATGGCCTCCCTTTGGCCCCTGCGCGCCTTTCTTTCTCTTTCTTCAGGTCCTGCCTTATGGCGCTGCTTCACTGATGCTTCGGTTCTCCCAGATGATGCTTCGCTGCATTCTTCTCGTCGGGCAGGTTTGGGAATTTTATCTGTGGCTGCAGGGGCTCTAGAGTGCAAAAGAATTGAGTTCAGGGCTTCTACCATGGTGCATTCAGTTCTGGAAGCGGAATCGGTGGCGCTTCAGTTGGCCTTTTCTTTGGCCAATCAGCTTCACTTCTCCAGCTGCCTCTTCTTGACAGATTGTAGCCAGGCTGCTGCTATTTGCAGCTCTTCTCTTGCTCAGGTTCCTTGGTGCTTACGTCCGGTTCTTTCGGACATCCACATCTCGAGAGCAGGGAATGATTTCGAAGTCCTCAAAATTGGAAGACAGTTCAATACTCAGGCTGATTTGCTTGCAGTCTCTGCAAGAATGGAAGCCCCTGTCTCTAGTGGCCTTCCTATATGTAATCTTTCTTGTCTTCCTCCAACTAGCTCCTTGCGAGGTGGCCTTCAGTGTCTTTGTTGGGGTCAGGTTGACCCCTTACTGTAATGTGCTTCTAATAAAGTGGGTTGTTGATCAAAAAAAAACCTGCTGTTGGCTTGCCGCAACGACGTGCCACTGGCTGAATGCTCGTGTACAGTCCACTGCGCGAGCCACAGAAGCTCTTTTACAGTACCCAATACCACTCTTTGGTGGTATATGGTATAGACATAGGTAATTTAGTAATTGTGACGACCCGTCGCCGGTCGCCGTACAGAGACAAGAGATAGACGTCGGGAAAATAAGGAATAGAGGGAAATGAATAAGATTGAGAGGAAAATAAAACGGCATGTCATGGTAAATTTGAATGATCGAATGAAAAAATTACTTAATTACATTAATTACAGTGATGCCATTTATATTTCTTTCAGTAATATCCTTATACTACCTATATCACTCCCCATATAGTACCTATACCACTGGTCCACGTTATAACAGTATATAATTTTTCTCAACTAATCAGAAGTTTATATACTACTCCTTTTTAACCAGTGGTATTAGGTAACGTAAAAAACCTCGAGCAGCAAACGAACTAGCCCAGTTGGCTGTGATCGGATATCTTCCGAAATGAATCATAAAAGACATATCGGGTCTCAAGTAAAAGAAACAAAGGAACATGTGGTTGTAACAGTGAAAACAAGATTTTTCTGTTAATTGCAACCAACAGTTCATCACCATCGAGATATGAAATCTGACGAACACGGTCCATATTCACGACTTGTCTAAATACGAAATTTTGTAAAATGACCATCAATTGTTAGTTTCTCTATGAAACAGATATGCTGAATCCAATTAACTAAGGTTCAAAATTCTAAATTATCTTGAGACACCATGAAGTTCTGTGTTTCATTGAAAGCTCAAAAAAAGCTGAACTTCCGAGACGCTTGGCAGATGAAGTACGATTTTGGACTTGTGCAGTACTATGTGTGCATTTGAGTAATTTATTCAGCGTTAATTTCCTCTTGTACTCAAACTTCCATTCCCTTGTATGATATCTTGCAGTTGTGGGACAAACAGTAATTGTATCAGTCAATTAAGAGTGTCACAACAAAATACTAGTTGAACTCTAAAAACTAAGGCCAATCTCATTAATTGCAGTTTCATTAGGTAATCCAAAAAAGTTTCTCTTCTATATCACATCAATATATTTAATGATATAACTCTCCATGAAACCTCCACTGAGACTGCCCAATAAAAAAAAGCTAATTGAGGCCAGCAAAAAGCCCAATCGCCTTGCATTCATCACGTAGAAACAGTGATTGTGGTCAGATTTTTTTCTAAAGATACTAGTACTCATTACTCAAGAAGGTGTCAGTGGTAATTACGAAAACTGCTGCAAGGACATTATTTCCTCCCCACCCACCCCGTTTTGTTCCTTATTATTGCCGGCTTGTATATACTCCCTCCGTCCCACAATAACATGCCGTTTTAGAAAACATCAGACAAATTAGTAGTCATGACAAATGACCATGCTACCCCTCATTGGAGTTAAAAATAGCATTAACTAGCTATTTGATTGGCTCTATGTGTTTCTCTGTGCATTTTTACGTTTCTCTATGCACTTTTGTATTAATGTGTGTATCTCTAAAAGCTAAATGGACATTTATAAAATTTGAATACTAAATGGCCTGTTATTGCGGGACGGAGGGAGTAAAGTTTCTCCTTGGCGACTGCTCACACATTGCACACAGCAAACAACTTCAACCAGTCAAATTTGCTACTCCCTCCATACCCATAAATCAAGTCGTTTAGGACAGCGTCACGGTCTCCAAAGTACAACTTTGACTTCATATTTTTATAAAAATATTTGTTAAAAATTGACATGTGTCGCACGGCAAACATCCGCTCGCACACGCGCGCGCACACGTATACAAAGAATAAATAACTACTAGCTAGCTAGGAATGTGAAGTATCAGCAAGTCTCCAACCACAAGTGCGTTGGGAAGGCCAACAGCTAGTGTAGTATCATCGACTGTGTCAATTGTATTTTTTAAAGCGATCTCTAAGCAAAGGAAAGAGAAGTTGTGAAACAACTCAACATGTATGGAGTGTTTTGCAACAAAAGTGTGCCATGGAGGGAAATACGGGCTGGATAGAGTTGGTGATGGTCGATTATAATAAGGAAAAGACGGATTTGGAGAAATAGTTCAGGAAGATTTATACTACTTGGTCACTAGGTTTCTTTTGGGACTAGAAAGAAAATAGGCCAATAAAATCCCCAACTTTGTTCTGAAAAACATCAAAAATCCATGAAATTGCAAATAGGTTGCTTTAAGGCCCCATTTGGCAAAGCTTGCAGAGCTGATTCTCTGGTGAATCTAAGAGGAGCTCTGTCAAACAGTTTTCCAGAGAGAAGTGATCCTCTGAAATGAATTAACATGTTGAGAACCGGAAAAGCAGCTTTTCCTGATTATGTGAAGTGATTTTCCATCCTAATTTTGAAAGTTTATGCTAGAGAATCATAAGAAAATCACTTTCAGCCATAAAATCAATTCATTTCATATGAGAGAATTAACATGTTGGCTGGAAGTATAATAAAATAACAGAGCAATTTTGATTTACATATCCTGGTCCAGATGGACGTAGTTACAGGTCATCCGTGGATCGGTTGCTGCATGCATATGGGGAGAGAGAGAGACAGAGTTGGCGAGTCTCGAAATAACCACCGGCGAAACCGCCATCCCCGGGCAACCGCGCGTCCCCGCGCAACCGCCGGCGCCCACGCATATATCGCGGCGTCACTACATAATAATAATTCTGCAGCAACCGCCACCACCGTCCCGTTGGAACCACCACCGCTCCTGATCGATCCCACTCCATTGGCCTTCGTTCCCCAACGTACGCAGGCGAGCAAGTGATCGATCACCGGCGGACACGATGCAGGCGGTGCGCCCGGCGGCGGAGGCGGAGGAGCAGGCGGCGCAGGAGCAGGCGGTGAGGGAGGAGGCGGCGGCCGAGGTGAAGAGGGAGGTGGCGAAGGCGCACGAGGAGGAGGCGGCGCCGGAGGAGAAGGAGGTGGCGGTGGTGGGGGAGGAGGCGGAGGTGGAGGGCGAGGGCGAGGGGGAGGCGGAGGCGGAGAGGGAGGCCGGGGCGTCGGCCAAGAAGAACCGCATCCAGGTCTCCACCAACAAGAAGCCGCTCTACTTCTACGTCAATCTCGCCAAGGTCGATCAGTAGTGCTAAAATTCAGTTTTTTATTTCTCTCAAATTATGATTCAGGATTGAACATGGAGATCGATGGGATAAATCAGACCTAGAATTTGATGCTTCATGATATGTTAACAGATATCTAGCTAGATTCCAAGAACAATTTGCGCGTTGGAATAATGTTGTGGTTTACAAACTTTTCTGAACTTCATGTTCCATTGCATTCTCGACTACTTGTTCCATTGCATGCACGCGCACTGCCGTTTTGTTGTAACTGTAAATCTCTCAAGCAAGAGGTCTCTAGCTAATTGAAGTTGAACTGATGGACATCATGTTGGATGCAGAGGTACATGCAGAATTATGACGAGGTTGAACTCTCTGCTCTTGGGATGGGTAATCTATTCAATTCCTACTCCATCACTTCAATTCCCTCCAGCGTGATTCAAAGTTGACGGGGTTGTTTTTCTTGGGCATCTTTGGTTGCGCAGCCATTGGCACTGTCGTTACCGTCGCCGAGATCCTCAAGAACAATGGCCTCGCCACCGAAAAGAGTATGCCATCTGTCATGTCAATGATCACGCTCTGAATCTTTGACACATTTTCTCTGTACATGTTTCACATTTCTTATCCTGTTCAGAGATCCTGACATCAACCATCGGCACCAAAGACGAGTCAAAGGGTCGGCTTGTCCGTAAAGCCAAGGTGAGATATGAATTCTTTATCTATTTGTCATTCTCGTATTCTGATCTCCAAATTGATGACCCCTTTTCTATCTGAATATGATAGTATATGCATTGGTGGATCCTTTCTGAACGTATGTTGACCTTGGTTACAGATCGAGATCCTGCTGTGCAAATCGGAGAACTTCAACACCATCATGTCCAGCAAGAAGTCTGACCGCCCAAAGTCCGCCGAGGAAGAGATCAAGGTGTGATCTTATCAACTTGTCCAGGCCTCCCTCCCGTTCCTTTCCAGAGGTTGGCGAATGATGACAAAATGGATGGATGGGGCACCAACAGTCTGATTAAGTACTAGTTATTAGGGTCTTAGTACGTCCTTGTTGAGATGGACCAGATCTTGTGAGTTGAGCAAATCATGCAAGATGTGTCAACGGCATCCGTTTGAGATGATGTAGAGTTTGATCAGAGGCTGGAAATGTTATTCTTTATGTCTCCTTAATTACCTATTTGTGTGCCTTTCTCTTATGTAAGCAAAGGCTAACTTTTATGTAAGTTGTGATGGCGATTGAATTAAGTTTTCAGGACTAGAAGTGTTTCTTATTTAAGAACAACTTATATGCAACAGAGACATATTATTATTTATGCAAATATATAGTAAATACTAGCACCTATACTTCCACACAAATCAGTAAAATATGTCCACTTAAATGCTGGCGATGTATTTATCTAAGATAAGATTACATAATCGTTGCTTCATAATATCATACTAATCGATTGTTCGTTTTTCAAATTTTAAATATGTGTTCCATTTTCAAATAGTTTTATTTCAACAAATAAAGATTTAAATGTGCGTTTGCTTTGTAGATGAACAGCAACAGCCAACGTGTCCTCGGTGATGGTGGTCGGATAGAGATGGAAACAGGCCCATGCCTGCGAAAAGCCGAAAACTACCTAAGCCCGCTACATACCTATGCTCATAACGAGCAGAATTTCACCAAACCGGTACCGATTGAGTTAACAAGAACCCATGGGCCGCCCGTGCCTGACGACAACCCTGCATCCCTGCCATTGCAGTGCTGCCAATCCTGTTAATGGCAAATGAATATATGTTCTTATCATGAAGCAACCATGATTCAATTTATGAGCAAACGGAGTTCAGGGAGATCAACCTATACACTGCTATGCATGCCTCAATCCAGAAACAACGTGTATTCTCAAAAAAGAAATCTAGCAACAATGTGATAGAATTTAAGAGAAACATAGGCATAGTTTTATGGAGCAACCAGTGGTGGAGCCAGCTTTTGCTCAGACTAGAGCCAAATTCAGCCACCAAAATGGCCGTGTATATGAAATGATATAAAGTAATAGAAAAATGTGCAGTAAATGGTCTCAATTGGCAAAGAAACTAATAATTATTTACTAATGTGATACAATCACTGAGAACTGTATGGATGATTACAGGATTAGAGAACATATAAAAATATATTCCTAGTGATGGTTTGGTGCATCCAGTCACATCTTCCATTTCATCATCAGTAGCACCTGAAAATAGACAAGATGGAAATATAAATAAAAAAAATTACAAATCAAATAATCAACTACTGGACTCCGGACAGTTTGAATGTCATACCGGTGGTAGTACTTGACAGTTTAGGTAACTTCTTCAAACGAGACTTTAGTTCTTGAAAATGATGTAAGATGTCATCATTATTTATGCTTGCAAATATTTCTCTCTCAATATAACATATCATTCTATAATTCAACCACTCATCCCCCATCTTATTCCTCAACTCTGTCTTGATAATTTTCATAGCTGAGAATGCCCTTTCTACTGTGGCAGTTGCAACAGGTAAAACCAAAGCCAACTCAACAGAGCGATAAACTAATGGAAATGATGTGTCTCTATCACTTGCAACCATCTTCAAAGCAAGAACACTAAGGTCCACACAATTTTTAAAATCAGGATCGGGTCTCACATCATAAATGAAATTGTCAAGTTGGGTTCGAAGTCTAGAAATCTCATAGTGGGAGAAGTCATCATCATAAATCTTAGCAAGTTCAACTAGTTTCTCAGGGTCATAATTGACAAAGGAATTTTTTAGATCTAAACAAGCCATACATCTCAATAAATGTGTGAACCTTTCAGCAAAGTGGTTGTTTAATTTGATGATAACTTGGTCATACACCACATTAAAGATTTCATTTTTGAAAAGATGGTAATAGGTTACCTGCTGCCCTCCATGGCCCCGTGATCGACCCCTTACTATTAATGTGTCCTCCATGTTTGGGATGATGATGTGATGGATCATACAGAATTCCTTTACCTCCTCAAATAGTTCATCCCAACCATGCTGCCTTACATCATTAATTTTCTCCAAGGTGATACCAATCAATCCAACAGCCTGAATAAAATTCTGATCTTTTCTTTATAAGCATTGTGATAAATCATTAGTTATGCCCAATAACTTGATCATGAGATGCAAGATAAGCACAAACTCAAAAGATTCCATGTGTAACAGCAAACCTGAAGCCGTAGTTTTCTTATCTCCAACGCCATCTTCAGCAATATTCTCTAATACCTCTGGGACAGCATCCCACATGTGTTCAAGACGACATAAGGTTTTGTGATATGAACCCCATCATGTATCCTCTGCCCTTACATGGCTAGTTTCTTAATTTTTCCCTCTTCAAATTAAAATTTTGCCAATATCCAATTGATTAACAATGTTGTCATGATGGCCTTGGGACAATAGATCTTTTCTCTTTCAAGAAGCATTGACGTTATTGACAATTAAAGTGGCAGTGTTAAAGAAATCAAATACTGAAGAACAACACTTCGCACTGAGAACACCACTAACTACAACTTATGTGCAAAGCAATGTATATAAAAGGCATATTGATTCTCATCCAATATCTTTATTTGCAGCCCATGAAATTCTCCTCTCATATTAGATGCCCCATCATACCCTTTCCCACACAATCTAGACATAGACAAACCATAGCGAGAAAACATACCATCTAGAGCTTGCTGAAGCTGTATCAACCACATTGACACCAAGAAATCATTCAATTACTTGCCCTTTGTGCATTGACATACCTACATAGTCATATAGAGCAATTAACTTACCAAGACAGCAACAAATCAGCAGCTAACTTAGCAATTCAGCAACAGATCAGCAAGAAAAATACCTCAATATCACAGCCATTTGTTCCTTGACAGATACATCTCGTGCCTCGTCGACAAGAATAGCAAAATACCTATCTCCAATGTCCTTAACAATTGCTTTAATAGTCTATTCTCCACAAGCTTCGCACAAGTCTTTCTGAATTTCAGGGGATGTCATTGTACAGTTCTTGCCTATAGTATCAAGTAACTGTGCAACACTTTTATCCCTTTTCTTATACCATTCTAGCATCTCTAAAAAATTTCCCTTGTTCTTCGACTTGGCCCACTCATCATGTCCACGAAAAGCATGTGCTTGCAGTAAGAGAAACTTCACAACTCCTAATATAATGATCAAACGACCTCTATAGTGTTCTTCCATCTATTTAGTTCCCTTAGCTACTACATGTGTAACACTTTGTCTTAGATTTTTGTAGGTCTCTCATAATCCTTTCTAGCCTTACTGTGAGCAATCGATTCAGCATGATCATCAAACAACTTTGGTCCATCGTTCCAATTTACACACACATTTGTTGTGAAGGATTCAACACCATAGTTATCAAATCTTAAGTGTTTGAAGAGATAACAATAGAAGCAAAATGCAGCATCCTTAGAAATACTATACTATATTCCAACCATGGCCGATTAGTGTACCATTTATCATAAAATCTCCTATTCTTGTCATATATTACCCTTACAGGATATGTATGGCCAATTGGCTGGCATGGACCAATGAATACATACTCCCTTTTGGCTGCATCTCTAATGTTTGGATGCATTTGCTCAATTGGTTTTCGAAGGGCAGGATCTACAACATATCCTCATGATCAAGCACATGATTAGAATCCCTCTCCTCCTCCTCCTCCTCAATACACATGCTCTTGCCCTAATAATAGGATAAAAAACCACCGGATTTGTGTACCCATACACATTGCTATCTCTAGACGAGGTGAGCTGATTTCTTTCACTTTTCCTCCACATGGGCCGCCAGTCACTAATGCTAGTGCGAGCCTCTTGCCACAAACGCTCGCGCAAGGGCGTTCAACTATAGCCTGGCTTCGGTGCCTCCTTTGCATTCGCTTGGACTAGGCATAAAGTCCACAAACGCTCGCGTAAGTGCGTTCAACTAAAGTCAAGTTTCCATTGTTCCTCGGGGTTTTTTTTCTCTTCTTCTAGACCACGGACCAGCAAATCACGAACGGGCTTGAGAGCTTGGTTCCAGGACGAAATTCACCGTCCAACAAAAAAAGTTGAGAAAAGCCCAACTCCAACCGTAACAATCACCACAGAAGAGTATCTTCGCGTACAAGATCTATTATAATGATTTTTCTTGTGTACAGTTTGCAACAAATGGACAGGAAGAATTATTGGACCAATGCACGGCATGTTTTTTACAATGTGGCAACAGGTATTAACTGCGTATGGAGTCCAAGTTTGCCAACAAGACAAGACTACGCTGCAACAAAACTGTACTATCTGTGCGGTTATCCTCTTACATTTCTCAACAACACGGAAAATTGGAACCAATACCAAACCCATTATACAATCTCTCCCATTGTTCCCAAAGCTACAAGAGAGGCGTGCCAATTCAGCAATCAGTATCGGCTATAGTCCTGTATACATGCCCCCTACCAAAATCTTTTTTCTTATGTACTAGCTTCGCTCTACAAATTAAGCAAACACCTATCCTAGCAGGGGCCATCATACCCGACACGATGAAAAAACCAACACACATGCTTGGTTGCTCAGAAGCAAGGTTGAAAAGCCTCGAAAAGAATACCCCGTGGGCCAATTGACAACAGGAGTTACCCCGATGGTTGACGCCATTGATGAGTCATGTAGGCCGCACACAAGTGGCACTTGAATCCTCTGCCATTTTTCTTTTGGTGTCTTCTCTTATCGTCTTTGGCATACTGACTCCAACGAGGCCTTTGTTGGACTAAAGTCCAGATGAACATTTCTCAGTTATAAATTTTCACGGGCTTCTCATAAGTGTGACGATTCTGCAGACAACGCAAACCGACACAGAAAGTTATGCTCTGCAAATGGCCAATGTAAACCTTGGTCGGCACAGGTTATTCAGCAAAGCTATTCATGTTCAACAATATACTAAATACCCAGCATCAAATCCGTAGGTGGGCGAAAAGATTGAAGAAACAACACAAGCAGGAAAGCGCTAGCATGACGACAACAAAGCAAGAAAGATGCACATAAACATGACCAGGATTAAGTTCTAAGACACATCAAACATCTTCACTCTTTTCACAACAAGATAGTAGCATTGCCCACCTGATTGGCTGTGTAAGACCTTTTTGATGTTGTATCAGTATGTTCCAAGCCAAGATATTGTTCCCAAGCACCGTATACGTCTCTCCTCTGTAACAACGAAAAGAAAAGAATCATGTATGAACTTAGTGTACAAGATAAGGTATGCATTTAAGTATGCTGAAGAAACCACTTGCCTGAAATCGTGCTGATACAACATCAGTATCCTGGAGGTACTCTGGCCGGTTCATGGATATGAATGCAAGCTTCCACTGATCAAATAAGCATTTATCAGGAATAGAAACACATACTGGCAGTACAAATTGCTGTAATGATGAAATATTTTGATATCATGTATAAATCAGGTAATAGACTAAATACAGGGAAGATTCTGAAAGGGACTGGCAAGCAGGGGCCATGACCTGAGGGCTGACCTGGTAAGTTAACCCACCTACCAAGTTCTTTCATTCTTTTTCTTTTTTCTCCTTTCTTTTTTTGATTAGCAAGTTCTATCATTTCCAGAGGAACAAGGTGTTCGTTTCCAGAGGAACCAAAAATTTTACCATCCATTCCAATCAACAATATTGTAACTGGAGAAACTAAACCCTTGATGTGGTTTAGCCACATTGCGCATACAAGACAACACAGAGAATTGCAAACATAAATTTTGTTTCATTTCAGAGTTTGCCTGTGCCTCAGCTGGCCAAAGCATGTCCTGACAGGAAGGGGCCAGAATGGCAAAAACTAGTGGCAAGCTGATGAATTCGAGTCAACCACTGTGGCAAACAAAATAATATAAAAAAAATCCCATCGAATTGGAGCAATAGACAGTTTTAGATTAAACACACCACAATATTCATATATAAAAAAAAGATAAGACACATCTGGGTAAATTCATTCAAGAAATAGTACGGAGATGAAAATAGAATACCTTGGAGAATTCCTCATCAGGAACTCTAAGCTTTTTCTGGATGCGCTCCATTACCTCAGCAGCAGTCGCACCTTCACGGATAACCATCAAAAAAGGATCTCCGAAATTCTGAATCTGATGATTCTGATTAGGGTCTTTCATGAAATGGTAAACATGAATCAATCGATCATGGGGGCCAAGATTCTTCTCTTTCTCTGGTATCTGTTTCAAAATTGATAGACGCAATGTGATGCATAATGACTTCATATAAATATCACAGTTCAATATATATACATGAGCACAACTTGAACACCAATAGATCAGTCAACATCATCAATGACAAGAAAAAGAAATAATACAAACCTCCTCAGCCCGTAGTGTCCAGTACTGATCGTTTATGTTCTCTATCTTCTCATGAGGCGGAAAGATCTGCAGAGAATAATTAAATCATCCATAAAAATGCCAAATTAAGGAAAGATAAGAGAGTTCTTCTCCAGAACATTTCATAGAAAAAGAGTATACATGATAACAGGAACATTCATTAGGGATATTTCACATAAACCATCTAAATTCACAAATGTAAATGCACGAACCTTATAAATCTTGTGGTAGAATACTTCAAGCAAGCGGAGCTCAGCATCAGGATTAGATAGTTCAACCTGTTGAGCATTAAATTGAGAATGAAGACACAATTCAATCAAAAAAAACCATAGTATAGTAACAAGGTAAAGCTATTATGCAGCAGCACAACCAAAACCATCATATTAGAATTCAGTTAAGAGTTTTTCAAGAAAAACAAACTGAATAAACTGAAAGACAGATGAGTGCCCACCTTGGTTTTCAAGTCAGTAATCACGTCACTGATGGTGCTATTCTTTGGAAGTCTTATGCTATGGACTACAACCTGACAAGTCATATGTCTCAGTGATATACTTTAGCAATAAACGGCGTAGGACTAGTGACAAACATGAGACATACCTCATCTTTCGTTGCATGGTGGAATGCAACTTTAAGTGTTTTTAAACACTGCAACTCTGGCAAAGGAATGTCTAGTACTTCGTAATACAAGATATCAGAAGTCTGTGGAATGGAGCATCAAAGCAAAAAGTAGAATAAATCAGTGTCATGTTAAAGTACTTTTCAAATGCCGCACTGACATACTGTACACAATGGACAAACCAAGAAAGGGATTCGACCTGATTATAATGGACAAGCATGTCCAGTAGATGTTCTACTCCCCGATATCTGATGGGCTGCGGTTTAGGTTGCTGAGAATAACAATTGTGAGATGTAAGCCTAATCTTTGATGGATCATCCAAACCAAGTTGATGTGCAACTCTCTCAACAACATCATCATAAGTATGAAGCTTTGACCTAAGTGAAAACAAGAAACACATATGTAAGTTGATTCAAAACTAAATATAAAATCAGTTTATCCTTTCGATTTACTTACAATTCCAAGGAGAAATCATCATCCTTTGGTTTGTCCAGAGATCGAAAGTGCACAACCTACAGTACAAACAACACAAAAGTAACATGTTAACTCAGTAACTAATTTGTTTGCACTGCACAAAAAACCGCAAGCATAATTATGTTGTCATAGTAAAACAAACAAGACACAAATATATCCAGATGCACCATCATATAGCAACAGATGAGAACTATTTTGCAAAGAAAAAAATCTGTGCATGCAAACACATCAAGCTAATTTGGTTTTTGGCCCTAAAAATATGCCACGGTTACATAAATGAAGGTGAAGAGAGAACTGTATATAAAAAAACAAAGTGAAACAAAAGGAGGGGAATGGTACAGTAGAGCTAGGTAAACAATGAGATAAATTGAAAATAGTGTCATTGATTTGTATCTAAGTATACCTGCCTATTGTGAACATACTCCAAGAATGAAGGAACATCTGGATAGCGCACTTGTGTATCACCATCAGGAACCGGAGCCTTTTGGAAACAGATGATGTCTCCATCTTCAAGCTAAAGGATGACAAAACAAATTAAGAAAAATCAAAGAATGCCTTTGTTAACTGTAGAACTAAAAGAATTTGTATCCAAAAGGAGAGATTTGTTTTTTACAAACCTGACTAGAACGGAAGGTTAGTTTCTTGTCAATATGTTCACACATCACATTTGGCTCAAACTTAATTTCCTGCAGAGTAAGAATTTCAAAAGCCTCAGAATATTCATTCAGGAAGAGCATTGCTATGACATTATTAAGCGCTTGACCCTTATGACACATTAACTATCGAGCAAGGCAGACTTGAATTCAGGACTTGCACTGAACTGTACAAGCACAAGGAGCACATGACCATACTATAAATATGAATGCTTTGTGTATTCTAGAGAAATAAATACAGAATTGTAAAGCACCTCATATAGCTCAATTTCTTCATTTGGAGAAAACCCAGCCATTTCATTTAGTTTCGTCAATATTTCTGATGGCTTTCCCAGAGCCTTCACGAAAAGTCTACCAACAAAACTGTATAACAGATCAACGGCACCAGGTGAGTCATCTGTAATAGATTTTCAGCACAAGGGTTGACAAATAGATTAACAAGAAACATACCGGAGCTCTTCCTTCTCAGCATTATAAAGCTTAAAGAAAAGTAGTATGTCTTCTTTGCTCTTCTCTGGTGGACGAATTGGACATAACTCCTGCAAAAGTAATAGTTAGGCATGATCATGCATCTCAAAGCTAGAAGGCATAATAAATAGAAAAATAGGAGATATAAAGAAATAATATACTGCAATTGCTTATGCTATTACCGGTCCAAGTTCAACTTCCAGAAACAGCTTCAGCTCAGCGTTGTGTGCCTTATTTGAGACTTCCCTAAGCTGCCCGACCTGTGCAACAGAAGTAATGAATCAAAATCACAAATGAATCAGCACAAGTTGAAGAAGTAAAAGGTTAGTATAAGATGCATCTTATTTTTCACTATTTCTGGAAAGTTCTTTCAAAATTCATCCTTATAGCCTACTGCAGTAATTTTAATATTCTGCATTCAAGCAACTACCAAACTAATAAAACATGAGTTCAAATAAACAAATGTTAATATGTAAGCAAATCTAAGGGTTAAGAAATGTGCAGAACTTCATTTGTGCTCAAATTCCAAGTGATATGGGAAGATGGAACTTGCAAATAATATTGGAAAATAGAAGTCACCCATTTCAAATTAACATATAGTGGCAAAAAGAAACAAGAATTAATAAGTGAGGATCAACAGATGAAGCAAATGATAATAAAACATAACAAGTTAGAGCTGAGGATCTCAGTAATGATGAACCAAATAGTGTTTTACTTATTTCTTTAATGTAGGATTAGAAGTGTGAAGTGTGAACTTCTAAAAGCAATAAATGACTCACTGATTGTGCTTCTTCATGAGGGGTCAATGGACGATTTGGCCGGTATGTATGGTTCTGCCTCTTAGCCCACAGCCAGAAGCGCTGAAACTGTACAGGTATGCCATATACCTTTGCAATTTCTTCCTATTAAACAATTCATTTGAAAATCAAATTAGACTAAATTCAAGTCAAAGCTTGATTATTGTTATATTATATAGGAAACTTTAGCTTTGATGCAGATCAAAGAGCACAGCTAGAAAATTAAAGAAATCTGGAACATGACAGATGGAATGTTCCAAGTTGGAAGTGAAAAATCATAAAGCAAGTGCACTGCTTATTTCTGGTGAGTTTCCCTGTTGAAGATAGAATTACAATAGAAAATAAGGCTGTGTTTGGAGGGGCTTGAACTTAAGTTCCAAACCACCACAAATGTAGCGGCTCAATCGTTGCAAATAGGCCAGTTTCCAAAAATCTTAACCATGAAACCTTGATATGAAATAGGATTCTTTGGATCGTTACCTTGAATGAAGTAAAAGGCAATTGCTTCTGAATACGGAAGCTGCGAACTTTTTCATGGTCCACCAGGTCAAAATATATGTTCTTACCAATCTGATCCTTTAAATCTTCATCTCGAGCAATCTGTGTTCATTTTTTACAAATAAGGCTCTATCAAGAGGTCAACAAGAGAGAAGCTGGTATAACTGAAACCATGCCTTTATGATAGTGTAGAGGTGTGCTTCAGCCTTTTCCTTTTTCTTGTGTTCTTTCTCTTCTTGTTCTTTCTTCAACCTTATCTGTAAAAGCACAGTTGAATCAGTGATTCTCTTCAAAGAAAAATACAACATGATATACATAAAAGGGGAAAAGTATACGGAACTACTTACCCGCAAATGCTCTGCAATATCCTTCTCATCAACATTACACATTATTTTCTCCTTGTCACTCTCACGAATATAGACAAGCATGTAGGCATTTGAATACTTTGTGAATTTGAATGGCGTGTTATTGAAACCAGGGTTTATTTGAGGCAACTGTTCCATGCAAAGAAGAAAAAATAATAAGCAAAATGAGCAAAGTTACTACAACAAGTCAACAGGTAACCGTATTGTACTAGTTATTGAAAGAATGTTACCTCTTCCTCACCCCCATACTGTTCTTCAAGTGCCTTTTTAGTATCTTCTTTTGTAACCCGCTCATCATCAAATTTGTACCTGAAAAGTGAATATCCAAGCAGAAAAAAATCATGAAGCATGACATTAGCAAAATATTTGCAGAGATACAGTAACTGGATGAACTCATGATGTGCATAAGCAAAGTAAGTGATTCCATGTCCCTTATGCTTCAAAGATATCATTGTGGCTATTCAGTACTGTGACCTACATTGAGGTTAATAGAAGATGCTGATCGCTAACAAACAGATTCAGAGGATTGCATATCAACACAAGGCACAAGATGGCAATGAAGCGAGAAATGAGTAGACTGAAGTTATAAGCAGGAGATTGTAAATGTACTGTATACCCAGCTCAATATCATGCAACTGTTATATATATCAGGCCCATATTAGCCCATATGTATATATATAAACATCAAGTCTAATTGCGACTTTGAGAGATTATCATCCCACCAATTATGTCAAGTTAACACCAAGCATGAGGTTAAGAACGACATAGTCACAATTATGTGTTCTCAAGATCAAAAATGTCGAACCACAATAAAATAGCGGTGCATGGCAGAAAATGAGTAGAAGAATAAGAATCAGAAAACATCAGAAAGAACTGAAACCCACAACACACCATTGATCTGAGAGTGTCGGCCGAATGAAAGCATAATAGTGACCACCATGTACTCCTCCGCTATGAACAAGAACACTGAACAAAAGAAGATAGGCAACATGAGTATAGAAAGTCTGCATGAGCATTGTCATTAGAAATAATTAATACTGTGCCTTTATAAACTGTCAGCACCAAGGATTCAAGGAAGAGAACAAACTTTCAACTTTGCAATGTAAATTTATTGGCCAATTTCTACATTCGTGTTCTTGTCCTCCACAAGACAAGACATCAGCATCTAGAGGAACGAAAGAAAAATTAGGTTTGGGTCACTTTCAATTTATGGTTTCATCAATATTTACCATTGCTTTTGTAATGTTTAGACTCATGCCACCACTGTGTGAAACGTTTCGGTTATCCACTGGCATACCAATTTTAGTGGTAAAACTTGTTTAATTTATGTCGCTCTAAGTGGTACAGTAGTGGAATAACTGCAACAAGTTTTACATAGTGGTGGCATTAATCTAAATATTATAAATGCGGTGGCAAAGATCAAAACAGTTTTTGACATGGTGGCAAAAACATAAACTCTCCAGTAAGGAAAGGGACACCTTTTTAAGAAGTGCTACATTGGTTCGAATTTCTCATTTCTAAACTCATTCTAGATGTTGGAACAACGTACAATAAATAAATTACCTGTGAAGTGTATAAAGGTTTCTAATACTTCGATCTGCATCTGGAGAAAGATATTTTCCATCGTCTCTATCAAGATCAAGTTGTAGCGGGAACTCATAACGGTCATTAATCTGCACAAGTAGGTATTTTCTTTGTCATCAATTCTAAATAATCTCATCCATCATTTCTTAAACAAAAGACATGTCATGTTAACTCTGAGCAAGCAGCATACAGACAACAGAGAAATGGTAACAAGAACAGAGAATCCTAATTTAAAAAAAACAAAGAAATGGTAGCAAAATCATTTCTGAACTGAGGCATGTTATACTCAGGGTAACATTTGCATTATTGGATTTAGCTCATAAGCTTTCTATCATGTTTGTATATCCAAATGAGGAATTGCTGATACAAAATACAAGGTGATCGAGGTGTCAAATATCACAACTTAAAAGCACTTGCAAAATAAAGAAGTCTCCAAGCTGTTTCGCAGACCCTATTCAAGCAGTATGTGTATGTCCCAGGCTAAACGTGGCAACTAAATAACTGTTAGGATCATCTATTTATTGATAATTCCGTAATTCTAAAGCAAAACAGCAATGCAACAGATGTTTGCCTCTTACCACATCTTTCACATGTTCCCCCACAATGATATGACTGCACCCACACAAAAAACTGGTTGTGACTAACCTAGAACGTATTAATTCTATTTTAATGCACGGCAAGGTAAAGAATAGATCTTGGTGCGAAAACAGGTTCGGTAGCCCCAAAAATAGAAAAATAGGTTTACCAATGCATAGATAGCCACATTGTACAGTTCCTCGGGTTCAAGGAGTTAGTACTTAGCAGTAATAACGAATGACAAGCACTTCATGACATGAAGTCACAGACACAATCACGTTAATTTTATGCAAATTATTGCCAACCATTAGAAAACTGTTGATGTAATATGAAAGATATTACGCCAGTCTGGCCAATATCTAAAAGAACACTGCTTGTAAATTGAAAGAAGCAAAATCAATACCAGTGCCCAAATGGAACAGGTTTGGAAATCTCAAAAATAATGTCTGTGTTTCATCAGTTTGATCAATGCCAAACCCTCAGATCCAGATGCATGCCATGATAACCAGCATTTTGTTAAAAGGAAATATATACTTAAAACAATCATAAAGATGTAAAGAAGTGATTTATCATTTTAACAGTGACATTCAGCATAGTTCTAACCTTAACCATTGTATCTCGCATGTAATCATATTCAAAACGCTTCAGTTGAAGTTGCAAAACAGGAGGAAAATCAAGGAAGAGCACACCTTTCTTTGCATCCTGGGAACAAAAAAGAAGATTTGCAATTAAGCTACGACTATAACAACAAAGGTCAGAAAATCACATAAATTTCTATTATATAACTGAAATGCCTAAGATCTACAAAGCCATGCATTCAACAGGATTTGTGCGAACCTGTAAGCCATATTGCTCCGCATGATATTTGTTATCACCCTCTAAACGCTCCACTTCCACATATTTATCAAATGATGCATAAACATCACGACAACCTTTCACATCAAGTTGTAGATCTGCAAGGCCATGGCATAAGCAACTATTATATCATAGATTAATATATCGTTTTCATGCAAAAAAAAAATGAGAAAACCTACCATAAAATGACTCTTTTCTGCTAGATTTATAGTCCACATTAATGCACTCAATGTAATTAATGTGGTGGCCTTCAAATAATTGTTCAATGGTTCCTTCCACGACAGTTCCCTGTGTAAAAAGGAAAGTTAATAAAACAGAATCGCCATATGTAATTCATTATTGTCACATTACCTTCATCTTATCTTCAAGTTTCTCACAAAGAACTCTGTTGAGCTCTTGCACATCATGCTGCATGAAAGAATCATAAGTATCCCATCCAAAGGATTTGGTCAACTCTTTCGTAGCTACACTGTTGTCACTATACTGGAGCTTGTAAAAAAGGCTCTGCAGGGCTAGAGGAATACTCCCAGATGGCATGTCATTCTCAGTTGTTGGCATATGATATACAGCCTAAGAAAAACATTTTGATAAATTAGTTCAATATTCGGAAAACATGTAGGATATAACAATGCTTGATCTCACCTTTCTAAAGTATGGTATATGGTACAACGTTTGTAGAAGAGAGTTCATATAACAGGTAGCACCTTGATTCTTGAGACCTACATAACCAGTTTCTTTTTTCGAGTCGTAAGTCCAATAATCAACCATTCTTCGCACAGCAACCTCAGCTTCTACAACGACAGTGTCATTCACAAGATAGCCCCTGCTTGGGTCATACAGGTCACTCAAAGGCATAAATGATGTGAAACCCCAGTCGCTCTCACGTGCATTAAATTGGTGCTGGGTATCTGCCAAACATGGAACCAACATATATAAATTTGACCAAAAGAAATGTTGCAGAAACACTGGAACACTCAAATCTAACTAAAGCAACAAGGCAAAGTCATCATTACACATAAAAGTGAATATCAGATCAAAGGAATTCCTGAAAGAATACAGTTGCCAATCAAACTCGTGTAAGACATAATGAAAATATGTGGACATCACTTAATAGATTATTTGCAACAGAACTGAAAGTTAGGGTTTCAAGCAACTTTGAGTTGGTAACTAAGCAGAAAAGTTCACGGTATAAGAAATAAAACTGTTAAGAGTTATGGGGACAATGTAAATAACCACAACTGCGACTAATGTAGTTTTGAAGAAATAATCATTTGTGAGGCTGACATGTGAATACCATACTCCTGCCCACACGTCAGTAAGACATCCATTTGCAATTTTCGAAGTGCATGACTTTGCAGAAGCATTTATCCAGAGTTCTATTTTTTTTTAATGCAACAATACTGAAATATTCCATCATGTGATATAACAATGTCAGCTACTTATGTGATCTATATTCATGCTAACAAAAGTTGCACTCAACAATACTGACACAACTATCTACATATAAATAAAAGTCAAACAGACCTTTTACAACTGACACAATAATTATATTTTTCAAAATACAACCAATGCAGAAGAGGCAACAAGCACACATGAGTGTTCAGACATGAGTAGTTGCCCGAAGTGCATGCAAAAAAGAATACAGATGAAAAGTAAATAAATAGAAACAAAATCTTATCTAGAAGTCAAACAGCCCCCTTAAAGTTGAAATAACTTAAAATAAAGGTTGTATTAAACTTTTCAACTTTATGTGGCCCGCATGCGCTACATGTGTTTCAAATATTACCTTGATTCAGAATAGTAAACCACATCTCAGGTGGTGGTGGTGGTGGG
>OAMR01000161.1:1724540-1755453 GCA_900205405.1 Echinochloa crus-galli
GGGGGGGGGGAAGAGCTGTCTATCGTTTTGCATAGTACTTCTCATTAGTTTATAGGCAAATAGCCAGCGCACCTCATTTCTAGCCTCATGCAACCAGAGGGGATTTTAGACTCACTACATACAACCATACAGCCTAGGCACATGCTATGTTCGCCTTCAGTTGCACTGCTAAATTTGCTGCAACCCACATGCTATCGTGATAAAAGTTTCACATCTGTCAATGATCAAATAGCTGCCAATGTTTTCGTCATGTTCCAGCTCAGTTCAAACCTTGTAGGTTCGTTGAAACTTCCATGATGGAATGGCATTCATAAGACATGCAGGAAACAATATGACAAAAGAATACCTTTCCGTATCGTGTACTTGGGATGGATCTGGTTCACAACAGCCAAGCTGAACTGCGCATACCGGCTCCACCCGTAGGGGAGGTTCCCTGAATCCGCGACATCCAGATACATCGAGAAGTGATCCACATTGTTCCCCTTGGGGAAAATCAGCACACGCCTGTACGCGAAAAAGCAGCACTTCCATCAAAACCCCCCAGAGACCTTAAACTGCGGTTTCCAGCACTTGGTTACAGTGGCAAGGGATCCGAGGCTCACCATTTGTACCCTCCGACAACAAACACGTCGGAGTAGTGCTTCTTAGTGTTGAGGCGGCTGAAGCTCTCAATCGTCCAGGTGAAGCGCGACGTCTGCGGGTCCTCCGCCGGCTGGCTCTCCGCCGTGTTGGCGGTCTCCGTCTGCGCGACGACTAGCACAGCAGCAGAAACCAGCACGCGTGAGACAGGACGAGATCAACGGGCGGGAACCCGAAGCACATAAACCCAGCAATCCCACGAGCACGAGGAAAGCCGGAGCCGGAGGAGGAGGGAGCGAACCGCGAGGAGGCTCCAGGCGCTCACCTTCCATGGGCTGCGGGGCGGGCTCGGGGCCGGCGGCGGGGAGCTCCTGGTGCGGCACAAGCATCTCGTCGTCCTCCTGCTGCTGCTGAAGAGGGGGCGAGCCAGAACGCGGAGGCGTCAGATCCGGCGCGGCGCCTAAACCCTAGAGCGAAGCCAAGCCCCACCCGATCGGCGCAGCGACCGGGGCCGGCGAGGGGGGCGAGCCACCGAGATCGGGGCGGGCGTGCGGGCGGGCGCGCGCGAGAGAAACTGAACAAGTGCTGATGCGAGCGGGGAGGGGGAGCAGCAGAGGTCGGTCGCGTGCTGTCGGAGGGCGATTTGGGAATTTCGCTGGGTCCAGCAGGGCAAAAAAGGCAAACAGGAGAGCTCAGGCTCAGGAGTTTGGGATTTCCGAGCTTTCTCTTCTCTTCCTCTCGCTCGCTCAAAAAAGTCCACAGCATCCATCAAAGAAAAAAGTCCACAACAGCAGCGTGCCTTGCTCGTCTAGGTCTCTACGACGTGTTGCACAATTAATCCTTATGGAATAGCTTGTTTACCAAATTGCAATAGGTGCTTCCTGTTTCATTTTGGGAGTACCTCATTCGCAAAAAAAAATAAAATGGGAGAACCATATCTATTGCTATACACAATCTTTATGGAATAGCTTTTTACCAAGGACATGTTATATACTGCATATGCAATGATTCCATCTTATTATATCCTTGGATTTTTTTTCCTTTGGTTTTGGAAAGATGTTTTAAATTGCTGGAAAAATAAGAAGAAAAATGTTTCCAAATAAATTATTCTACTGGGAAAGAAAATCGGTTCCGCAAAGAAGAACACTGTTCCATTAAAAAATATTTGGGGTCTCATGTAAAGATTTAAACCAAGTTTCTCGCTATGAACCAGTTACAGTGTTGAAATCCAAGGGTCATTAAAATTCTTGTATGTCCCAAGTTCGAAGCATATCGCCTTCTTGGAACCAATCCTGTGGAGTCTCCTATCGTGGTTGAGTTTTTTTTTTTCATCTAAAGATGTATAGAATGTCATTGAATCGGATAATGCCACATTCATTATTTCATTTTCCTTGGGTGTTACTTTGTGTTCCATGCCTTGTGCAGCTCATGCGAGCACTGAACAAAGCAATCTAATGCTCATTTATCAGTCGTCCGGTTGCCTAAAATTTCTCTCTATATAATTGTTTATTGGTGTTTATTATTTAGTGAATCATAGAGATGGATTTGTTTATAGTTGGCAAATGACTCTGTAAAAACGGAACTATCAACAAGAGTGTTACATGAACGATAGTTCAAATCATACATCACAAGGAAAGAGTTCAAATATTCACTATAATTCGTATCAAACTTAATATTGACCAACTAGTTTCCATGAAGTCCTTTGTACCAATAATACTGTAGTAGTCAACTTCTTATTTTTAGTTTTATATATATTTTCTTTTTGTGAAAATAGTTTTATATATCTGCCATGATAGCAGTGGCAGCTCTAACAGGCCGAGACCTCGATTAGGTTGCGGCAGCAAAGGGCCCAACGTAGGGCTTAGAACTTTCTTTATGGACACTTCTATTGTTTTATGTTACATGCAAATGAAAATATGAATAAATTGGTTGGTGATGATTAGCTGCGAAAAAATCATTCTAAACCTATTGGAGGGTATAGTCTTTGGTACAATAAGCATTTTAATGAACACAGTGATTAATGATTATTAGCTGCCATCTTCAGGTGCCCAGTTAGCTAGTCATTATATGCAATTGAATATACTTATAACTAAGCAAACCAAAAATGGTAAAGATTTTTTTTAATAACTCTCCTTACAAACCAACTTTATGTCTTGCCCGACAACCTTCTGCTTTCTCCCATAAATTCCATTTCAAGACTTACACTGCAGTCCTCTTGTCCTCGTGTCGTGCTTAAGCATGGTTACTATGGCGGTGTTCACTTCCCTTCAAATCCAAAACTTCCCCTAAACTTTCTCTCTCTAAACTTCACTATTCACTATCACATCAAATCTCTCTCCTCATCAGTGTTTTAAAGGCGTCGCCTAGGCGTCCAGGCGCACCCAGCACGCCTTAGAAAACAGTGGCGCCTTGTCGTCTAGGCGTCGCCTAGGCGGTAAGGCATTCCCAGAATTCTTGGGACGCCTTACCGCCTTTAAAACACTGCTCCTCATGCATGGAGCATTAAATGTAGGTAAATAAAAAAAACTAAGTACATGGTTTTGATGTACACGACGAGACGAATCTTTTGAGCCTAGTTAGGTCATGGTAGGACAATGATTACCACAAACAAACGAAAAGTGCTACAGTGCGCTACACTATTCGATGTAACATTTTCACCCAAATTCACATTCCCTTTTCAGGAAAGTGAACACCCCCTATGTGAAAAAGTGAAAAAGTGTAACGGGAGCCTAGAAGTGCACTACACGTTCCCAAAACAGAATGCACCCTGTGTGTAGCGATCAGGGTATGGTCTATCTATAAAGTTGTATTATTCCACTAATAAGCTAGTTTAAAAAGAAAAGCATTCCTCGTTATTAGTACATAGATAGATAATTAGTAATCAAAGGCCACGAATTATGTATTCAGATATCAAAATAACATTCTGAACTGTGATGTTTTCCTAAGTATTACATATGACATTTTTTTTCCTCTAAGCCAAGCTCAGCATTTAACATTTGATCCATTTTACTTCTGAGTTGTAAGAGTGCAACGTATCATTAGTTCTTTGTTATTCGATGTTATTGATTTATTTAATACTATATTTGTTCCAAAATGTAGGTCACTTGACTTTTTTTATCATAAGTTTGACCGCTCGTCTTATTCAAAAACTTTAAGGCATTTTTTAAAAAAAATAGTTGATAAAGCAAGCCGTCACAAAAAATATGATAATTTACACATAATTTTGAATAAGACGAGCGGTCAAGCTTAGAGTCAAAAAGTCAAACGACTTAAAGTTCAAAAAAATCAAACGACTTACATTTTGAAACGGAGGGAGTAGTTTTTCTTAGAACAGATCTATTTAATACCTTTGGGACGTGACTTTGACTATTGGAGTACATTATTTTACTCGAAAAAATCATTCATTAGTGATGAATTTTCATTTAATAATGACAAAAGTAGTGATATATATGACGATGTAGCTATCATACAGCTAATAGTACATTACTTCTAAACGTATCACTAGTCAAATTTTAGAAAGTTCACGACATGGATTCTAAAATATCAAATGAAACATGACATGAGAGTATTGCACAACAGCACTAAAACACACAGTAGCGTGTGAGCTGCATACAGTTTTATGGGCAGCAAAACTTTTTTTATTTTTATTTTTTTGAAAGAAAGGCGGCAAAACTGTGACATGCTTGAAGTACGTTGTACCTCTTTGCCAATTGGAATATTCCAAAAAAAAGGGAATCGCTGAACAATTTTTCTAGGCCCCACTTGTAAGTGCTCGCGTATGCCAAGCACCATCAGCTTGAGTTTTACTTGGTCTCTTCAGCTGCAACCGGTTTGCCTCTGTTTTCCACAACTACTTATGCTTACACAAATAGTAATATCAATATGTGACTTTGTGCTAGTCTTGATGCGGTACGTATAGTATGACGTGAGAACTTATAAAAGGGTGCCAAACAACTAGGCTATAGAAGATCGGGAAGGAGGGGGATGCTTTACTTTAGATAGAGGTTAATCTCAGGTTTGAGGTTGACACTTCACAGGGGTATATTGTATACATCTGTAGTGGTTAGTTTTCATGTGGGCCCAGCAAAATCATTCTCATAATTAGAACGGGTGCACACTTTATGGGAATTTAGCAAGACAATGATAGTTTCTAAGTTTGGAACTTGTGGTGCTCTATGCTACGGATTGACTCAATAGAAAAAACTAAGCCTCTCTTGATAGTTACCTTGTTCAAAATGACCATGTCTTACCACCGCACGAAACAAAAAGGTGAAATATGAACGTATATGAATATAACGCTACCATTTGGTGCGTCACATTCAGAGCCTGAATGGCGTCACACTACACGTAAAGAAGTCGAATTTACATTTCATTGTTCCTGCCAACAAAAGAATTAACGGTCTTTACTGTGTTCATTCATATCTCACCAGTCGTACAGGAAGAAATCACCAGACGTACAGTAAACGTACACCAGCCGGAGGAGTGTTTGACTGTGCAGATTACAGAAACTAAATAATCAAGTTTTTGGGATTGACATATTGGGCCATTAGGGGCAGGTAACTAAAGTCAAGCAGCTTCGAGAACTACAAGTACAGAGAATCAAATCACTAGATCAAAACATTCGTGGACCAGGCCTCACGATTTGTACAAGAATTCCTGAGCCATGTCAACCCGATCTAGTCTACACACATATCCAAATCTCCAGTCAGACGCTGAAACTTCTGTTTTCTAGATACTGATGAATATGACGAATCCAAAACTGAAGGACTTCTGCACTCTGAAAGAGACATGTACATGGCAGCTAGGTGAGCTGCCAAACACTCTGGCTCTGCAAAATTGTGCAAATCAGGGATAACTTGAATTTTTGCATAGTTTTGCAGCAAGAACTAGAGAAAGATTAATATACAGATGGAAAAATATATATGAATTGTTCCAAAACAAAACGAAGATGAATGAGTAATAACAATAATGTTGTTCTGATGCCTGGATGTTGGATACGATGTGCTGGAGTTGAGATTAGTCTGTGGAGATGCAGAACAAGCGCTGTCTTTTCCCTATTTGAAAAGTTGAGGCAGATGGTTCAGCACAATGTAGGATAATCTAATGATTTATGCAAAGGAAAATTTGAAACTCTCACAATTTCTTTCTAAGGCATCTAGTCTACCAAGTTGTTATGAAATAAAAAGGATAAAAGAAAATAAAAACTGAAAACGGAGTGGTCGTTTACTAAAACAGGAAAAACTAAGCTGAAAAAAAATCACTAAAAAGATACGGTCTCCGGTCACTTTTGCAATGTTCAGGCAGATCGTTCTGCATAATTTACGATGATCTAATGATTTATGCAAACAAAAAAATTTAAATATCTCTCGCAACATTTCTTGCTCAGGTGTCTGCTATACCAATCTGTTTAGAAAATAAAAAGATAAAAGAAAAGAGAAACTGAAAACAGAGTGGTAGTTTTCCTAGAACATGAAAACTAAGCTGAAAAAAACTCTAAAAAGATACTATCTCCGGTCACTTTTACATGACATGTCACAACACACACTTCAATCTTGATGTCTGAAACAACATGTATATTTGACGGAAGAGAGTAATATAAACAGTTCAACGAGTATAGAAATTTACGATTAAGAAAGGGAAACATTCCGCATGAACAACAAACCATTGTTTACAAATGCAACCTCCTTCATATAGTTCGTAAGGGCGATTTTCTTCTAACACACTCTCAATTCCCCACACCACCAGGAGCACTGTGTGAGGAATGAAGCCTGGTCCGAGATCCCCGGTTAGCAACCATGGAACCAAAAGCCGGCCCTCGCCGCAAGACCTCCCTACCATTCGGCACCCGAGGATCTTGGATCAGCCTCCATTCCATACACCCTGCTCCCCTCCTCTCCCCCTCGAGACACCACAACACACCCCTCTCGAAACCTAGTTTCCCTCCTCCTCATGATTTCCTAATCAACACACAAGAGTCACCCTTAAAAAGAGCCTCCAAAGACAGCCGCCAGCCGAGCCCATGTCCTGCAGGCCACTTTTTTAGGGCTAATTCTTTCATTCACTGCCCATAAGCTAGTGTTTGATCCAGGGATTAGGTGAGCTGTGTAAGCTTTTGCTCCTTGTCCCATTGTGGCGAGTGGCAATAGAATAGCTAGGCGTGTAAGCTTTTGTGCTAAGGGTTAGTGAGGGACAAGGAGAACGGGGCGATGGTTGGGGGAGCCTGAGGTAGTGGGGAGCTGATGCACCGGTCCTTTCCGGCAGTTTTCGTGGGCTTTTTGCTGCTGTTGCCAAGTGAAGTCAAGTGAAGTAGAGCTGGACGATGAGGGGAGCAGCTGCAGCTGGGGAGGACGAGGAGGGTTTCAGTGGCCAGGGTCTCGCAGTCGCAGGTGCATGTGGTGGTTACGTTTAGGCGGCAAGGGATGGCTGGGCTCACGTGGCGTGGCGTGCCTAATGTCTAGTAGACAGCTTATTCTAGCTGAAGGACAGATACATTGTTACACATCAGCGGTCTGATAAGTCGTCTTATGCAGTGCGACATATGATTTTTGCTGATGTGTAGGAGAGAGAGCGAGATGAGAGAATAAGGTCGTTGTTTCGCGAAACAACCGCTCAATGAGCTAAATTTTAGGACTATGAGATGACTTCTCCACCATTTGTACGAGTTTTGTTGACATGCAACTAATAATATTTTTTTTATTTTCCTACGAATTAAGGGATATTGTATTTCTATGAGACAACTAAAACAACTTGTATATGTTATCTAACAAGTCATCTCAAAATTACATATAAGTACATGAGACCGCCTATTAGAAAACACCAATGTACTTTCTAACCTCTCCACTTAGCGTCTTTAGATTGGTAACAATTAATGGTGTACCGCATTTTGCGTGATGGCATACGGAGTACGTGCTGTAGCAAAGAGAAAAAATGAGCTTGTAATAGTGGGCATTCCACCAGCCGCGGGAATTAATGAGGCAACTAGATCGTGTTGGAGAGGTCACTGTGTTAACAAGACATAATTGGTCTTAGATGATGAGGTTTTAATTTTGTCACTTGCGTTCTCTTTGGTTAATTCTTATGGTGTTTGAAGGCACGGTATGTCCCTCATATAATCCTCTTTTTCATCCACCCTCTTGTCTCAACTCTCGACCAATGGGTTTCCATCATTCTCTTCACTCGTCTCTGCGTATTTTTTTTGTGAGAATTGTATATCTTTATCTAGCCATCCTCGAACTGGCCCACTAAATCGGTTAACTGCTCCAGCTATGTCTGGCTACTCCAATTAGTGACACAGCTGAACTAATAATAAAAAAAATATTAGATGTCATCACCAAATAACTTACATCCCGCATTGCACCTTTTTTTCTCCCCAAGGAAAAAACGGGTGTTTGCCTAATATGATAAAAAGCTAATCTTTTTGAAAAAACAGATATAGTGGAAATCCAAATTTGACAAAATGGTAAGAAAGATACACATATGACTTGTACAATAGACAAATGGATAAGGAAATAGATATATCCATATGAGTAAATTTCACCAGCAATCCTTAAACTAGTCCTGAGTTCTCATCTCGCTCCCAGTACTCTCAAATGCATATGACGGTCCTTACACTTGTCACACACTCTCACCACAGTCCTCAAACTTGTCTCCACTTCCCATTTTGGTCCGGTACTCTCCAAATGCATATGAGTGTCTTTAGACTCTTTCCATGCTCTCAATCCTTGTCTATAAACATGTCCTATCCTCTCATCCAAGTCCGTATACTACCAAAATGCATTGAATTTTTATGAAACATTTGTTGATTCTTTCAAACATGATTTCAAACCTAATTCGAGCCCTACTAAAATTGATCAAAAATTTGTGGGGAATAGTCATAAACACATGGGTGTCCAAGAATCTTGGTATAAGATTTGGTGAATTATAGGATTGTAATTTAATATAATTATTAAATAATTGATTTAATTTTAGAGATTGAAAAGAGACGTGAAAACCATTTATTTTTTGTTATTTTAAATAGTTGTTTTAGAATATAAAAAAATATTTTCAGTTATTTTGTAGATTTTGATATTTCACACTGAATTCATGATTGTAGCTGCCCTTTTCACTTTGGATCACTTTTTAGTGGGATTCGAACTTGGTTTGAAATCCTAAAAGTTTAAACATTTCATAAAGATACCTTTACTAAATAACTGAATGTATTTTTAAATTATATGGGCATGGATGAGAGCATGGGACGAGTTTAAGGACTGAGATAAGAGTAGGGAAGAAGTTTAAGGACCCTTCTATGCATTTGGAGAGTACCAACGAGACAACTTTAGGAACCAGGATAAGTGTGTAGGTCAACTTTGAGGACCATTATATGCATTTTGAGACTATCGGAATAGGGATGAGAACTTGAGACAAGTTTAAGAGCGATCAAAATTATTAAATGTGACATGTGGGCCAAGGATACCCAAACTATTGTTGTGATTGTTGCTGTGGTATTGCATTAATTTATTTGTTATACACAAATTAAAATTGAAGAACTAAAAAAGCTTAATGGTTTTCTTAAGGGGTCTTCTTCGGTTTGATATGTACCATAAGATATCAGCGGCAACATATGAATTTTGCTTCTTATCCTCAAATTCACGTTATTATCATAAATGCATCATTAATTGGATTACTTGTATATAATATGATGGCTATATAATTCGAAATTTTGGTCATAACAAGCTATGTTTGCATACTCCCTCCGTATAGGATTTAGATGTCGTTTTGGACAAGGTTTTAGTCAAACATTGGAAATATAAATCATGAATAACTTTTAAGTCGTTGAGTTTGGAAATGTGAAAACTAGATCAATAGATTTGTCTTTCAAAAATACTTTTTATAAAAGTATAGATATATTATTTTTTAATAAATATTTTTTATCATAGAAGTCAAAGTTACGTTTTGGAGACTGTTGTTGTCCAAAACGACTTCTAATTCCTATACTTAGGGAGTAATTCCGAGCACAAAATGAATCTTAGAACCAGCCTCGACAACATATACTTAAGGGTTGGAAAGGATGCAAGAGAATAATGGGAATAGACCAAGACCGGCAGAACTAGAGC
Source organism: Echinochloa crus-galli (assembly GCA_900205405.1). NCBI lineage: Eukaryota > Viridiplantae > Streptophyta > Magnoliopsida > Poales > Poaceae > Echinochloa > Echinochloa crus-galli. The sequence goes on from OAMR01000161.1 coordinate 1,734,212, forward strand.
GGAGTTCAGTTTGCGTGGACAGGTTTTGATATGCGGAGAAGGTGAGAGGTTTGGTTTGCGAGGAAAATGTCGCACGCAAATGTTAGTACTACATGCTGGTTTGTGCTCAACGGAACCAACTTACAATATTTGGACGACATTCAGGTTCAGATTTATACTTCGAGATAATGACGACAACGTAATAAATATCAGGTACTCAATTTCGACAGGCCAGCATCATGTCCACGCAAAATTGCACCGATGAAGCTAAGAAAGTAGAGATTCTGAACAGAGCAAACATAGCGCATGGGCTCTTCAGCTATAACATTGTTCTTAGGTAGGTAGGTGGCCTTCTTAAAACAACTCAAAGCATCTGGACATTCCTTATGCGGATGTGGCGGCCTTGGCGGCAGCAGAGAGCTTGGACCTCCTCTTGGCAAGGCTCTCGCTCCGGCGCTCCCTCTGCTCCTTGAGCCTCTGGGCAAGCAGCTTCTGGTACTCCGCGGCATCAGCCTGCTTCTTGGCAATTCTCTTCTTCTTCTCCGCAATCCTGGCACGCTTCCTCTGAAGGACCTGTGGGGTCACCAGACGCTGGATCTTGGGGGCCTTGCTCACCTTCTTGCCTGTAAGCATAAGTAACTATCAGGTAACATGAAAGATGCAATTGGTACAATGTCAATAATGGCTCCAGTCACAGTATAAAATCCATCTCAGCATAATAACTAGGAGCAGTCAAGGGCATACAAGGACTAAAACAGAATTATAAAGGGGGCCTTGCTCACCTTCCTGCCTGCTGTAAGCATAAGTAACAATCAGGTAACATGAAAGATGCAATTGGTACAATATCAGTAATGGCTCCAGTCACAGTATAAAATCCATCTCAGCATAATAACTAGAGCAGTCAAGGGCATATAAGGACTAAAACATAATTATACAGCCATGAGCAATGCAGCAGAAGCAACTAAGGGATAAAGTGACACAGGAAAGAAACACTCACCGTTCTTGGTAGTGAATGTCCTGCGGTAGGTGTTAACGTACTTGCGGACATCATCATCCTTGGAAAGGTTGAAGAGCTTCCTGATCTTGGACGCCCTCTTGGGACCCCTCATCCTAGGCTTCTCAGTGTCAGTCAGCCCAGGAAGATCATTATCACCCTTCTTGACAATCACCAGGTTGATAACAGACAAGTCCTGGCTGACAATGCAACCACGGACCGACTTCCTCCTGCGCTCACCATCACGCCTGCCATACCCACGGAAGCACGGAGTGCCTACAAAACCCATGCAAATGTCCACGTAAGAAACTCTGCTTGGGGGGAAATAACCATATCTCCATGTCTCTGAGAAAGAAAATCAGAAGCCTTGTACCCCTGTGGAGAAGAAGGCGGACACGCCCAGAAGTCAACACTCCTTGCTTCATTGGGAAACCTTGCTTGTCACAGCCACCCATGATCTTGAAAACATAGCCCTTGAATTCCTGCAGAAATGTTACATATCTATACATTTAGGAACTACTAGCCAATGGAACAACAAATAAATAAATAGTCAGGGCTTTACCTCGCCAAGAGCATCACCAAGGACCTCCTGAGAGATCCTTTTGTCAAAGAAGGGACGCCTGTAGTTGATACAAAGGAATTAGCTATATGAATAGGCTGCCAAGGTTACATACAAGCACAGAAGAAAGTAGCATATGCAGAACATTCACGACACGAAGGGGAAATTTTCTGTCAAATCACGGGTCGCGCAAGAAAGGTTATCACTTTTATTTACAATACATATTTATTTTGGAGATGTACTTAAGTTGTTTTTTTGAGATGAAACTACAAGAGCATTGCCATAAATATCAACAAACAGGTTCAAACAGCAGTTTTCATCTCTTTTATCATGCCTCAAGATTTATCTGTAATCTACAAACGAGTTGAAGAATTATACAGCATGTCAATCACTACAGAAGGGTTGGGATTGAAAACAAACAACTAAGACACAATAGAACAAACTGTTAATTCATCCCTACTTATAGGGACATCATCCCATAAGCCCGACAAAACTTTAGTACATCCTACCATAAACATACTGGAAAACAATAGCCTGCTACAAAACTGAACTCATAACATTTAGAACGTCCAACTAAATTTAAACAATTTATAAATGCTCACTAACACCAACAATGCATTTCCAACAAGACTGAAACCACAACTCAATTCCAAACCTTTATTTACTTTGAAGAAAAATCGTACCACTGCCATGTCGCTCTAGGCTCCAGCAATCAAAATAATTTTCATATAACACGGAGCTGGGAAAATAGCACACGTACCACTACTGAGTCCTGGCACTAACTACCAGATGCCCCAGGGCAAGGCGGGACAAGCATGCACAAATCAATAAACACAAGTCTGGAACCAAACGGGTAACAGAACCGGTTACAAACTGGGGTTATGGGATCGATTTGCCATCACAAACAGGCAAGAACAGTGGGCTGCATATCGAATCAAGCAGGCCGCCACCCTAACGGATCTAACGCAAACGAACGCTTACGGCGGCCAGCGCGAGTATATCACTATTAGAGGGAAGAGGGAGGAGGGTGGAGGAATGGGGGGTACTCACAGCTTCTGGTCGTCATCGATCTCGAGCTTCTTCTGGCACCCGGTGGTCGGGTTCGCGATGTTGAACTGCAAACAACCCAACCCAAACAAGGAAAGGGGACAAAACACACACGAATCAGAGATCAAACAGCCACGAATCCCGGCAACGCTGAGGCATAGATCTACACGGGGAGAAGGGAGGGGCAAGGCGCGGGAGTTACCTTCATGGTGGCGTCGCGGCGCGCGCTGGCGGGTGACGAGCACCTCGAGCGCTGGTGGCGGCGGTGGCGCAGGCGGCGGCGGCGGCGCGAGGGCTAGGGCTTTGGGCGAGGGGGCAGCGGGGAGGGATGGGAGATTTTTATACAGGGGCGCAGCGAGTGGCGCGGCGCACGATCTGGGCCGTCCGTGGCTGCCGCCTTGCGCTCCTTGCCTATCTGCACGGTGGGCTTGGGTTGGGCTGGGCTGCATCACGGGCCTGCTGCGTGCGCTTTGCTCCTTTCTTTTTTTTTGACATGCGCTTTGCTCCTTTCGGTTTCGGGAGGTTGGGTTGTTGGGTCGTCCTCTCAATTTGTTTTGTTTTTACGGAACCGAGCTCGGCCCAACACCAATTTGTGCTCGGCCCTCTACCGTGTTTTATCGACAAGTCTAACGCGCGCGGGGTCGCGCTCGCGCGGAGCGCGCGACCCTCGCGGCCCATGGCCACGGCCGCTCGCGTCGCCGCCGCGCCGCCGCCGTTGTCTTCTCCGGCGCCGGCACCACCAGGTTAGTGTCCGGGTTAAGGGGGCGGGGTTGTTAAGGGGAGATCCACCGCCGCCGGACCTAGAAAGGGGGTCGGGGCGGCCCGGCGGGGCGACGGGCGCCGGGCGGAGGGCCGGGCGGTGATGGCGCCGCCGGCCGGGCGGTGGGAGATCCCCGGTGGGCGGTGCCAGCGACGGGGGCGGAGGAGGTAATGAAGAAGCTCACGACCGACGGGTTAGCGTGGCCGTGGTGACGGGCGGCGGCGGAGGCGCGGGCGCCGCGGAGCCTGGGCGGCGGAGGCGGCGGGGCGGAGAAGGGACGGAGGAAGCGGCGCTGACGGGTTAGTGTTGACCGCGGCGGCGGGCGGTGGTGGAGGCGATGGGAGCCGCCGGAGCCGGGCGGGGGCTTGCCGGCGGGGGAGAAGACGACGGGCCGCGCGCTCTCCTAACGCGCGACCCGTCGCGCGATAGCCCGGTCCGTGTTTTATCCTCTCAAGAAAATTAGAAATGTGCACTGTGTTTTTTTAAAAAAAACAAAAGAACGGTAGCAGTATCTTTCTATAATAATAATCCCCAAGAAGCTGTTAGTTCTATGGGCACTTAGGGCTTTCTTGGTGACAAATGTTAATTGTCGTCGCATGTTAAGTAGGTGCGGAACTAGGCCACTTCATCGGGTCACCCGATCACCACGAAACCCTTCAATTTCGTAACACATTATTGTTCGTTCTAGTGTTTCAAAATGGAGCTAACCCCAGTGTTGTTTCCGGCTTCAGCCGTTTAGGGCCTGTTTGAGAGAGCTCTAGTCCATAAAAACCACCTCCAGCTCAATTTTACATTTTTCAGCACCACTCCACCTACTTCAACTAATATAGAGCTAGCTTGGCTATAAATGCAACTTCAGCTACAGAAAATATAAGATTTAATGGAAAATACCTTTCTTACCCTTGCATTGATTTTGTTGGTTCATTTTTTCCGGTGTTGCTACCGTACTCCGTTACGGTACGGTGCCCAGACAAAAACGACGGAAAAAAAGAAAGAAAAAAAAGCTCCCGAAAAAAATCGACGGAAAAAAAAAGAAAAAGCCTTGGTAGAAAAAAGAAAAGAAAAACTAAAAAAAGAAACAAAAAAGCTCGGCGGAAAAAAGAAGAAAAAACGATGCGAGGGAGGGGGTCGGACGCTCGGTCATTTTTGCGGTAATTTTATGGTAATGGTGGGTAATTTTATCTAACTTTGGCCCGATCTCAGTGCCACGTATTCTTTAACGGATAATATATCTATACTATACTATATAAAAAGAATTAGATTTGAAACCATTTTTCACCAATAAAAGACCCACCCCACCTATACCCCCCTCACAGAGGACCCACCTAAAAGAAAAACATCGCAACAAAATCACAACAAACACAACAAAAGAGAAGGAGCATTCTTGTGTTGATTTTCTCCTCTAAACTCAAAACCTTTTTCACCGGGCACACCCGCCTGTACCCATACCCACCCGGTCCCACAGCTGCGCTCCGTGCGAGTGCGACTAACACCCGCTCCACGCAATTCGCCTCTCCCAAAGCAGGAGCAGCAACCGCCACCGTTCACACGTGCACCCACGTCTCGGCCTCTCGGCCTCCTCCCCCTCCCCCCTCCTTCGCGCCACCGACGCGCCTCCGCCACCTGCCCACTCCGCCCTCCCTTTCTCCCTCACTCCGCGTTGTTCAGATCAGGCTGCGGCGATGTCCTCCAACCACGAACCCTCCCTGATCTGGGTAATGCCACATCGATGGTCGGCGCCTCCCTCCCCTACCCCCTCTTCTCGCCGCCGGATCCTTCCCCGGGACTTTTTTGCTGGTCACCGCTTGGATACCCTCCATTCGATTTTCTCCCTGTCGCCGATCTGTGCATCGGTCGTCCACCCCCGTCTCCCAACCGACGCGGGAGTGACTGCCGAGGGATACAACATCGGCACGACAACCCATGGTGGTGCTTCTCCTATTCCAGGTGCCGGTCACCCTGGTGGTGGGCGGTGTCGCCGTCGGCGAACTTGACGCAGGAGCAGTGATGAGCAGGTGCGAGAGCCGCCACTGCAACCTCCTGTACGCAATGTAAGCCATCCGTCCCAGCTTGGCTGTGAAGTTGCGCAATGAGGCGGCGTAGGCAGGAGGTCCCGCGCCACCTCCATCCCTGCTATCTTTATTTTGCATTTGACGAATGGATAGTACACTTCCATTCAAGCCTATCTGTAGCAATCTTTTTTAGTATTCTTCCAATTCAATTTATCACCGGCAACTAATTCTACTTTGTCCCTCTAGCAAGGTGTGTGCATGGATGAAATTAATCTATCGTTCGTGATCAAGTCATCGAGCATGTTTGGAATGAAATAGCGATTTCTTTGGCAAAGCAGAATATGAAAGGAACGGAAGTACCATTGTTTCCATAGAGGATTGAGCAGTGCCAGATACGGAAACAATAATGGCAGTCACCTCTTCTTCTCGAGAATAATTAAATTGCTTTCTTATGATATCTGTAGGCTTTCCTAATTTTATTTTATTTTTTATTGAGATACCTTTTTCAATAGCATTAGCTTCATATTTCATTCAACTATATCTTCAGATTATCGCTATTAGCCTACCTGAGCATTTCTAATGGTACTACATACATATGTTAGATTTTTCCAATTCTATTTATTTTATATTACAATACCTTTATTCAATTATTTTTCCAATATATGCATGGGTATTTTACTACTGATGTCTACATTTGCATGTGATTAATGGAAGGCTAATGACAGAATAGTTTATTTGACATGGCAAGAGGTACCCTGGACCATTATGAAATTGATGAGGTTAGTTCAGGATACCCTAGAGATGAAATTGTCACTATTAGCCTACCTGTGCATTAGAAATTGATGAGGTTTCTGGTCTTGTTGCTGATCTTGGGACACGACCTGGGGCTAGCGGCGGTGGAGCAGCTCGTGGGAGAGATCGACCAGATCCATAGTAGTGAGATCAAGGTAGCATGTATGATATTTTTTTTCCACAAATAGTTCTGTTTCGATGTGTCGGACCTTAGGACCGGCAATCCACCTGGGGGTACCCGAGTGGTTGATTTGTAGGCGGGACGATCGATGAGCCATTAGCTTGATGGTACACAGGAGGCACTGATTTAGACAGGTTCGGGCTACCCGGAGGTATAATACCCTAAGTCCTGTGTCGGTGGCGTCGTTTGTATTGCTTGGTACTCGGCCGAGCTTTCAGGAAGCTAGGGCGAGCCTATGGTTTACAAGGTTGATCGGATGAATCATGGGGGTGCCCTAGGCCGCTTTATATAGGGTAGCGGGCTAGGGTTTACAAGTCGGTTTCTATCTAAACCTACTTGACTCCGACCAGGACTCTAGCCCTAACTCTAGTCCGGGTTGGTCACAATTGGAATATCCCTGGATATCCGGACGATTCGCCCACCAAGTCTTCATCAACTTGTCCGTCAAGTCAGGGAGCCCGTATGAGCCGCGTAGGGGTCGGATCATGGGCCTGTCAGAGGTGGGCCCTGGATGCCGTGGTCTGGTCTAACAGTGGGCCCAGGGGTACCCATATCCCACACGATGCACAACAGACATTCTCCTTTTCAATTATTAATTTTAAAGCATGGTCAATTAATTCTGTTCTGGAATGCTCATGAAATTGGTTCACTTCATAGATGCATGCTTTCTTATCATAGGTTATACATACCAACTTGACTACTCTGTTGCAGTACTATTTTAGCCCATCCTACTGCAATTATTTTTTAGTGCTGCCCTTGAGATATACAGTACTTCCAAACAATGATAGCTTACACAAGTAAACCAGGCAACACAGGACTGATGACGGGGTGGGGCGCGCAGTGAACTGGTTTTCTAAAAAGATTGGAAGATCCGGCCAAAGAAGGTGATAGCCATGCCTCAAGATTTATCTGTAATCTACAAACGAGTTGAAGAATTATACAGCATGTCAATCACTACAGAAGGGTTGGGATTGAAAACAAACAACTAAGACACAATAGAACAAACTGTTAATTCATCCCTACTTATAGGGACATCATCCCATAAGCCCGACAAAACTTTAGTACATCCTACCATAAACATACTGGAAAACAATAGCCTGCTACAAAACTGAACTCATAACATTTAGAACGTCCAACTAAATTTAAACAATTTATAAATGCTCACTAACACCAACAATGCATTTCCAACAAGACTGAAACCACAACTCAATTCCAAACCTTTATTTACTTTGAAGAAAAATCGTACCACTGCCATGTCGCTCTAGGCTCCAGCAATCAAAATAATTTTCATATAACACGGAGCTGGGAAAATAGCACACGTACCACTACTGAGTCCTGGCACTAACTACCAGATGCCCCAGGGCAAGGCGGGACAAGCATGCACAAATCAATAAACACAAGTCTGGAACCAAACGGGTAACAGAACCGGTTACAAACTGGGGTTATGGGATCGATTTGCCATCACAAACAGGCAAGAACAGTGGGCTGCATATCGAATCAAGCAGGCCGCCACCCTAACGGATCTAACGCAAACGAACGCTTACGGCGGCCAGCGCGAGTATATCACTATTAGAGGGAAGAGGGAGGAGGGTGGAGGAATGGGGGGTACTCACAGCTTCTGGTCGTCATCGATCTCGAGCTTCTTCTGGCACCCGGTGGTCGGGTTCGCGATGTTGAACTGCAAACAACCCAACCCAAACAAGGAAAGGGGACAAAACACACACGAATCAGAGATCAAACAGCCACGAATCCCGGCAACGCTGAGGCATAGATCTACACGGGGAGAAGGGAGGGGCAAGGCGCGGGAGTTACCTTCATGGTGGCGTCGCGGCGCGCGCTGGCGGGTGACGAGCACCTCGAGCGCTGGTGGCGGCGGACTGGTTTTCTAAAAAGATTGGAAGATCCGGCCAAAGAAGGTGATAGCCCTGTTCAACCTATGTAACCACTAATCCAAAATGGAGATATGTCACATGAGGTTACTAAGGGCATTGTTTGGCTGGTCGGCAACAAGTGCAAGCTATTGGCTTTCAGGTTCTATACCATTTTGATTACAACAACAGCTTTGCTTTTTATCTCTGTTTTTCAGCCATAGTAGCAGGCCTAGCACAGTAAGCATATTAAGTTATGCTTGTGCAGGTAAGCATCATAGGAGCAGTGAGGTTTCAAGTCTCAGGTATGTTCGTCTTTGCTAGCCTATTATTTTCTCTAACCATGACTGCTTATACCGACACATGCAGTGTTCTGACAAAAAATATTATGTACTTATCCCGAGCTCGGCCATGGAGGGGTGCACTTCCTTGAGCGCGTGGATCGATGGAGTACAGCAATGGAGCCCCCACCCCCACTCTGGTTTTCCCCGCCGGTGGTCGGCCATGGAGGCCCTGTGCTGAGCTCGGGAGTGAAGGTGCTGCTTACTTGCTCGGTGATGATGGAAGAGGAATAGCTGAATCTACTAGCTATGGTGAGTATTTTATATACATCTTGCCTCTCAATTTTGTGGATGGCCAATTACGTGCTTAATTTTCACCTCTGTAGTCTTTGGTGAACATATAGTTTGACTTCAATCTGCGGACTCCCGACGGCAACGGCACCAGTCAACCACGACCGTTCTACTATCCATCAGGTGAGTTCATGTTCTTCTTGTGTTAGTCTGAATTCCATTTCAATATCAGTTCATGTTCTTCTTGTGTTAGTCTGAATTCCATTTCAATCAGTTCATGTTCTTCTTGTGTTAGAATGCAGAATATCACATACAGCTAAGTTATTTGCACTTGCGGTGACTGGAATTACTAGCACGCCATATGAGAACGACACAATGTGACATGAGTGGAATAGGAAGGTTATTAGTGTTGTCTGGAAACATGTACTACTAAAACTGTAACTGTATGATTGTTCTATTTTACATCTTTGACTGTTGTCAACAAATATTTTCAATATTCGATTCTAACATTTCAGTCAGTTACAAAATTTCACCGTTTTGCTACTTGTTGCATGTGAAACCTGTAACTTTTTGCCGACCAACTCTTCCATACTGTTTTCTGTGTTTTTGAGAACATGAAAAATATCCTGTTACAAATTCATCTTATATACACGATGAAAAATGTCCTGTTACAAATACATCCTATTATGCAAGTCAATGATAGTTGATAGGTCATGCTTGAAGGCAAATATATTGACTTTGTGGCATAATTTAAGTTCCATATATTTGTTTGTGCGAGTATATCTTACCGCGGTAAAGTACAACTGTACAAGCCATCCTGAATTATTGAAAGAAAGGCTACCTTTTTCAACTATGGCGGGTGGCACCGTGGCATCTTAGTAGACACTGCTATATCAGAAATGTTCCAAACGACACTTATATACATATTATCTCTTCTCGGTTTCTCTGATTTGAGGTAGTGCTGAATCAGTTGATGACTGAGCCACTGAAAGGTGAGCTCCAAGCTAATATTTGTGAGTTTGTGATTTCAATTTATGAATTTGCAAAAAGAGAACATCAAGCGTTGAGCATAAAGTTTATAGAACTTGTACCGTGTGTCTTGTAAATTGAACATTTTGCTTAAATTACAATCAGCTTTCTATTAAATTTTGGATTTTTTCTATGTCCTTTTAAAACACGTGCCACAGGCACGTGCATACCAACTAGTATCTATAGTATCTATAAGAAAATATATTACCTTAATCGAAAAGAGTTATATATTGTCGAAGAATTTCTATGATCGATCTAGTAATAATATAAATCTTGTTTTATTGATCCGTATAAGTTCTTTTAATACTATAATAGTGAAAGGTAAAAAGGTTGGTTGGAGAAAAATCATGTTCCTTTTTAGCATCTACTATGTATGTACTGTATATATGAAGAAATGGCGGAGATGTCGATTAACAAGACCATGGCGAAAAAGAATTCTGGCTACGTACAGACAAGTGTTTGTCTAGGTACATAGCAACTATATTACACTTATTTTGGTATATGGATATAATGTTACCTTTTGAACTATTACACTTATTTTCGTTCGTTCGTTTCATCTCGGCACACAGCTCGTCGTCTAGGGCGCAACGGCAATTGGATCACCAGCGGTTAATTGTATTCATCGGTTAGTTTATTGCAAATCCATAGCATAGTACTCTGAACTTAGGTTCGATAAATTGAGCTTTAATAGTTTAATCTATTCGCAAAGAAGAGTTTCTTAGTTGAAGCTTCAGGCCTTCTGCAGAGTAAATAACACAAGCCGTAGCAGCTGAGAGATAACAGTCTGAATTCCGTAAACCCGTAAAGGATAGAAGCAGGTAGAAGAAGACAGGGAGTTTGCTGGATGCTGCGGTTTCTGCATCGACCCACGATGCCAAATCCGGCATGCGCATAAATAATAATAATAATAATAATAAATAAATAATAATAATAAATAAATAATAAATAAATAAATAAATAAATAATAATAATAAATAAACCTATATATATATATATGGCGCCTCCGGCGGCCTCTCAGGTGGGACAGGTGGGACACGTTAGCAAAAAAATTTACTGCGTCGATGTAAATCCAGCGGCTCCCGTTTTCACCGCGTCTCTTGATCTTGAACCTGAGTAGTGTCGGCTGTTCGTCCGATGGAAGGCTCCCGAAGCACTGTTCCGCTTAAAAAAATCTTCCTTCGCCCTCCTCCCGAGCCGTCGCCGCTCCGCTCGCTCCCTCCCCCTGCCGTCGCCTCGCCTCCACCCCCACCGCTCCTCTCCTCCGCCTCGCGCCGCCGCTGCCCTCCGCGCCGCTCCTTCCCCTTCCCCGGCACCTCCCCGTCCCCTCCCTCTCCCCTATCGGCGGCGTCGCGGCGGTTAGGGAGGCCGAGCGCAAGGGCTGTGGCCAGCGGCGCGCCGGCCGATGGCGGGTGGCCGCGGGGGTGGCACCTTCCCCTTCCCTCCTCTCCCCGCCTCCTCACCGGCATCCCGGCGAGCTCGGCGGCGTGGGCCATGGTGAGGCCATCGGCGGCACCGATGGTGGCAGCAGTCGTGCGGCCAGCAGCGGCGACGACTGCGACCACGGTCGGCGGAGGCGGCCATGGGGCAGCAGGATCGTGGCCGGCAACGGTCAGTTGCGTGTGCTTTCCCCAAATCTCAAATCCCGTATCAATTATCCATGGTTTAGATCGGAGCTGGTGGTGCTCGATGGCACAAAAGAAAAATTCTTTCTTTTTTTGCATATTGGAGGTATTCACCTTAGATTCTCGCCAGCCACAAGCACGAACCTCTGTGTCCGTTGCTCTCCTCTCGCGTCGGTGCCGCCGGTGCTGAGGATCCCTATGCTGGAGGATCCACGATGGGGATTATGATGGCATCAGATCCAAACCACGGAGGGAGATACTTGCTCAAATCGACAAGGCCCTGAGCGTTCGTCCCCCTTTGCTTGGTATGTTCTTGCCCCTCCATCTGATTAGATTTGACACCCTCTTCTTACTGGCTAGTGAGGAGGACTGCATTGCTTTCGCAAATCTGAAGCTAGATAAGTATATTTGCTTATTGCTGCAACAACTTTGGTAGTTTCCTGCCATGTGCATAAGTATATTTGCTTATTGCTGCAACAACTTCGGTAGTTTCCTGCCATGTGCCTCATGAAAGTTGTTCAATTGGTAAATTTAACTTTTCGTTAGTCCTAGCTGCTGCGGCTATGCAGTGTATCAATGTTTCATACCTTGTTCATGACATTCCTCTGTCCACTGCTTTAGTTTCCGATTATGCAGTTTTTAATCTTTTTTGCAGGACTTTGCTAGATGAGAGGGACCCAGATTTCTTGTAATTGATTTGTATTGGTGAGTTCACTAATGGTCCACTTCCAATTTATGCTGCTTGGGTTCATGCTGCTCTGTTGTTTCAGATCCCTTTTGCTTCCTGTGTTTTGGAATAATCACATATTGACTCTGCTTTGTGCTCTACGCTTTGGGTGAGTTGTCAGGGGCTACTCTTTTTTGCCATCCTTGTTTCAACCCTATAGCTGACATAGTATGATGCATTATCCTGCAGGTGTCAGGTGGCTTATGTATTATATAATGATTTGATTAGTCTGCATTTGTCGTCTTACATAAGCGGATAAGCTTTGTAAGCTTCCAACTGCGCTCGAACGTTTTTAGTTGTATTATTGTTTCAGAAGGAATAAATTTGCTTGATGTCTCTCTAATCCTAGCAGAGGCTGCTTGTATTCCTATACACAGTGTAACTCATTATTGCTATGCTTTCCAGCAACTAGCATGCAAGATCTATCAGTATACTGCTATATGCCGTTGTGTGACTTCTTGATGAGTTTATGCTACCTTCCAATCTCTTGTACCTCAAAAAAAAACCGTTGTCTGCTCCATTTCACTGTTCTGCTTACCATTCTTGTGCTTCACAAAATGACATAAGGCAACGCCTTTCAGTTGGATAGTATTTTCAGTGTATAATAGAATTGTTTTTGCCTACATCTTTTGCATGCGGATTTATTTATAGACAACTTAAATGAAACATAGGTACACAACATTCAGATGCTGGAGTCAGTTTCCTGCTTACAGTTTCCTTCTTGTTTCTATGATGCTTTGCAGAATGAAATTAAGGTAACCCCATCTAGCCTACACCAGACCTGTGTTCAGCGAGAAAGAGGCTATCTTATGAGAGTAATCAGATGAAGATATGTTACCAGTTGTACCTTGCATATTTATTTTCAGGTTTATTCAAATGGCTGCATGGTTGAACAGACTCAAGAAGATTTTGTTGGAGCACATGAGTCCTTGGAACTGGAATCATTCAGTCCATCTCGGCAATTATGCACATCATCCTTAGTTACAGGGGTGAGATAGGTTTGGAGAAAAGGTACAGGCTGAAGGAATCAAACCTTACTATATTAGAAAAAAAGGCAGGACAGACTAGATGTTATTTATGCAGCATACGAGTTTATGCAGAAATATAGTCAAAGAATGACGGAAAACGAAATTGCCTATTTTACTCTCTTAGTTTAAATATAATTGTAGCCGGTCATAATAACTTCAAGTCCTAAATGGATTTTACACGGCAATCTATTTCATTTTGAGCTATTCATCTTGAAACTAAATCCTGCTAAAGCATGGAGTAGGCCACAAAACCTGAATCATGTGTCCGATGCAATAAAGAAGGGAAGATGTATACCCACGAACAATTAGGCTTGAAATTTTCCATTATAAGAGTACAAATACTTGGAATTTTGTTGGAGCGGAAATTAAATATTTTGTTTAGATGAACAACTGGCAGAGAGCAATGTTATTTTTTCATTGTTGAATACCGACGCCACTACATTTTGTTTCTTAGTGTCTTCTCCTAATGCAGCCATGCAGGTATAGTACTCAAGTCTCGGATTCCTTGAAAAGATTTCAACATCCCCTAAAGCCATGTGCCTTGTGGGGTCAATTATCCATGGTTTAGATCGGAGCTGGTGGTGCTCGATGGCACAAAAGAAAAATTCTTTCTTTTTTTGCATATTGGAGGTATTCACCTTAGATTCTCGCCAGCCACAAGCACGAACCTCTGTGTCCGTTGCTCTCCTCTCGCGTCGGTGCCGCCGGTGCTGAGGATCCCTATGCTGGAGGATCCACGATGGGGATTATGATGGCATCAGATCCAAACCACGGAGGGAGATACTTGCTCAAATCGACAAGGCCCTGAGCGTTCGTCCCCCTTTGCTTGGTATGTTCTTGCCCCTCCATCTGATTAGATTTGACACCCTCTTCTTACTGGCTAGTGAGGAGGACTGCATTGCTTTCGCAAATCTGAAGCTAGATAAGTATATTTGCTTATTGCTGCAACAACTTCGGTAGTTTCCTGCCATGTGCATAAGTATATTTGCTTATTGCTGCAACAACTTCGGTAGTTTCCTGCCATGTGCATAAGTATATTTGCTTATTGCTGCAACAACTTCGGTAGTTTCCTGCCATGTGCATAAGTATATTTGCTTATTGCTGCAACAACTTCGGTAGTTTCCTGCCATGTGCATAAGTATATTTGCTTATTGCTGCAACAACTTCGGTAGTTTCCTGCCATGTGCATAAGTATATTTGCTTATTGCTGCAACAACTTCGGTAGTTTCCTGCCATGTGCATAAGTATATTTGCTTATTGCTGCAACAACTTCGGTAGTTTCCTGCCATGTGCATAAGTATATTTGCTTATTGCTGCAACAACTTCGGTAGTTTCCTGCCATGTGCATAAGTATATTTGCTTATTGCTGCAACAACTTCGGTAGTTTCCTGCCATGTGCCTCATGAAAGTTGTTCAATTGGTAAATTTAACTTTTCGTTAGTCCTAGCTGCTGCGGCTATGCAGTGTATCAATGTTTCATACCTTGTTCATGACATTCCTCTGTCCACTGCTTTAGTTTCCGATTATGCAGTTTTTAATCTTTTTTGCAGGACTTTGCTAGATGAGAGGGACCCAGATTTCTTGTAATTGATTTGTATTGGTGAGTTCACTAATGGTCCACTTCCAATTTATGCTGCTTGGGTTCATGCTGCTCTGTTGTTTCAGATCCCTTTTGCTTCCTGTGTTTTGGAATAATCACATATTGACTCTGCTTTGTGCTCTACGCTTTGGGTGAGTTGTCAGGGGCTACTCTTTTTTGCCATCCTTGTTTCAACCCTATAGCTGACATAGTATGATGCATTATCCTGCAGGTGTCAGGTGGCTTATGTATTATATAATGATTTGATTAGTCTGCATTTGTCGTCTTACATAAGCGGATAAGCTTTGTAAGCTTCCAACTGCGCTCGAACGTTTTTAGTTGTATTATTGTTTCAGAAGGAATAAATTTGCTTGATGTCTCTCTAATCCTAGCAGAGGCTGCTTGTATTCCTATACACAGTGTAACTCATTATTGCTATGCTTTCCAGCAACTAGCATGCAAGATCTATCAGTATACTGCTATATGCCGTTGTGTGACTTCTTGATGAGTTTATGCTACCTTCCAATCTCTTGTACCTCAAAAAAAAACCGTTGTCTGCTCCATTTCACTGTTCTGCTTACCATTCTTGTGCTTCACAAAATGACATAAGGCAACGCCTTTCAGTTGGATAGTATTTTCAGTGTATAATAGAATTGTTTTTGCCTACATCTTTTGCATGCGGATTTATTTATAGACAACTTAAATGAAACATAGGTACACAACATTCAGATGCTGGAGTCAGTTTCCTGCTTACAGTTTCCTTCTGCTGTAAAAAGCTTAATTCGGGGCTGACCTGTTATTGCTTCTGGAATATGCTATTTGTGTATATGTACTTTAACAACAATAGTGATCTCGGTGATTCTTGTGCACAAAAATAGATCATGTTACATAGTCCTATTGTCTATTTTAATTAACCTTAAATATTTCTTAATGTGCAGACCCTAACCGTGAGCCCAAAGGAGTGAAAATAAAGTGCTGATTACATAAGACGATAATCCGCACGGCCGCACTCATACATAAATTGTAATTATTTGGTGATTTTCTTTCGTAAGAACCATTGTGCACCATTACTAACCGAACCTCAAACATATGCTGACGAATCAACTTACATCCATTTCCTAACTTCTTCTGCAGCTCTTGTCTTCGAAGCCTAAAGACAACAGCCACTCTCCTGCCAATACTAGTCTGGCAATCTCCTCACTGCTATCATCACTAAGATTTCAATGATTAGCCTGTAGATTGCCTCTAAGATAATTGTGTTGTAGACTACCTATCCATGTTTACTATTGTAAATTATCTACTACTGGATCTCAGTACCATCCAAAAATGGTATATGTATTGCTCCATACCTACTATTCATTTTATCGCTGCTATGCTCTAAAATACATCTCCAGAAGCATACATCAACACGGCGCGCGCGCTGGCGCGCGCCCATCACTAGTCATCATGGATTCACGAGAGAGATGCATGCTGTTGCGGTGGCGGTCCAAGCTGCTAGGCTCCTACAGTCCTGCTACTACTACCCTTTCTTTGGTTGGTGGTCTCTCTTGTCTTGTTGGCCCAATGCAATGCAAGTGATCCATCTCCGGCCGGAATGCCATCTCGGAGACGATGATACAATAACTGATTAATTAAGCACACGCGAGGTAGTAATTTGATTTTTTTTTCTACAACAAATCACCATATCACCACTAGAAAACCTGTCAAATAGCCTTTTATTAAGAAATAAGAAAGAAAATCCCTCACCTCACCTGAAGTCCTCAAGCACCAAGTGCCCAGCTGACCTGATAACTGATACAGTACAGTATATCCTTGAGACCCCTAACAGGCAGGCGTGGGAAGGCCGCAAGCTAGCGCTACAGTGCTAAAGTGAAACACACAGGATGATGCAGCAAGCCGCTGCCAAGCTCAACTGCTTCTTCATCATCAAACTTGTTACATACTTTCTCTGCGGCGAGACACCAGCAGTGAAAGTAACAAACGCCTGCAGGTTTCCGCATTGGGAAAGGGTGAAGCTTCCGGGGTCCTTCCACGCAGCTTCTTCTTCTTCTTCCCCGGTCAAGGTCAATGTAGTCAATCGAGTCAGAAGGCTCTGCTGCCAAACTACAGGAGAAAGGACCAAACAGGGCTTGTAGGAGTAGAGAGCAGAGGTCTCATTCAATCCCCATGTTCATCATCAGTCTCCAAGGAATCTGTTAGCTATACGCGCACGACTTGATTCTATTTTATTGTGTCGTTGATTAGGACTGCACCGTTGTCTTTTATGTGTCTTAAACGCGAAGAAACTAGTTAATGTGATCTTTCTCTCTCTATGGAACCAAATGCAGTATCCAGAAGACAAAGGCCCTGTTTAGTCCTCAATCACATCACCAAACTTCTAAAAATTCTCTCTCCAAACTTCACTATCCACATATCACATCAAATATCTCTCCTCGTGCATGTAGTATTAAATATAGATAAATAAAAAAATTAATTACATAGTTTTGATGTACACGACGAGATGGAATCTTTTGAGTCTAATTAGGTCATGGTAGGATAATATTTACCAAAAAAACGAAAAATGCTGTGACATTTTTACCTCACTTTTCAGCCACTTTTGAGTAACTAATCACCCCCAAAGACAGGGAATGAGCATGGTTGTTAATTTGTTGTTTCTATGTACCCCAGACCGTAGATGCAAAGAGCCAAATACCATGGAAAATGCTGCTACGGATCGATGAGTTATCTTATCTTGACATAGATAGACAAAAGGAGGGAGAAGTTGACTCTAATGTCTTGCTCTCACTTTAATCATTTAGCGCGTCACCTAAAACCGTACCCAAAGGCTACATTAAGTAGTACGTATTTTTTTTTAAAAAAATCTTACCATAAGAGGAATGACATACGCTACAGTGTGCTAAAGTGGAGCACTGAGATGAGGGGGTGTTTAGTTTCTGAAAAAAGGTAAAAAATGAAGTGAAAAAGTCACATCAGACACTGCAGCACTTTTCGTTTGTTTGTGGTAAACATTGTCTTACCATGACCTAACTAGGCTTAAAAGATTCGTCTCGTCGTGTACATCAAAACCATGTAACTAGTTTTTTATTTATCCACGTTTAGTACTCCATGTATGAGGAGAGAGATTTAATGTGATAGGTGAACAGTAAAGTTTAGAGAGAGAATTTTTAGAAGTTTGATGATGTGACCGGGAACTAAACAGGGCCGAGGGGATAAATGTGGAATGTACTTGCTTGGTGCTTAAAACAAGCACAACTTCATCACCTTACGTCTCTGCGGCAGGACACAAGTGAAAGCAGCGGCAAATGCGCTTCAATGTGCTTGCCGCATTAGGAAAGGGAGAAATTTCTACGATCCTTCCGTGCAGTTTCCATGGCTCAACTGCCGGAGAAGCGAGCAAAGCCTTGCAGGATCGGACACCCGACACCACAAGCTTTTTTCCCAGGTTCATGAAAACTTCCAAGGAATTGTTCTGATTTATTTTGTTATTATACATGTCGTTGATTAGGCTCGGATCGTTGTCCTGTACCTTAATTAAACAATAATGGGCCACGACAGGTCTGTACAAAACCAAGTAAAGAAAGACACCGGCGAAACCATTAGCAAAGGCATGGAAAGAATCATTGTCGTTCCTATGTACCCCTGAACAATATAGTAAAAGACCAGCCAAAAAGGTTACGTGATGAGTTTTGTAGCATAGAGAGGGGGGAGAGCGACAAGATCGAGTTGACCGACCCTAAGGCATGCTAATGATGTCCTAGGGAAAGAGGAGCAAAAATAAAATGACGTTGATCCTGTTACAAATGTCTTAGGAATTGGAATACCCCATGCTAAATGTGATGGAAATGGAGGAAGCTAAAAGGTAGAATGACTTTAGTGACATCATTAAAAATGATTGTGGAAACAAAGAAAACCAAAAGACACGGTATACAAGACAATGCCTTGGGAATAGAGCAATCTAAAAGATAAAATGACCCGGTCGATTTTAGGGCACCCGCAATGGTTACAGTAAACTGCTCTCTATAATCTTGTACACGTAGGATATAGCACATACTATATATTATGTGTTTAATGGTCTTACTATAGCAGACAATTTTCTAATGCTCTGTAGGTTTTTAATGCTCCGGTCCTATTCTCTCGTCTTCCTCTTTCTCTGCTGCCGGGAGTCGAGCGGTGCTGCTTGGCCGGCCTTCGTGTCCTCGCCACCGAGCTCCGATTCCCTCTGCTCCAGGCCTCCGGCCACGCAACAGCGGCCGACCTCCCCATGCCGGCGAGCCAGGCTCGCATCTGGGAGCCAGGCCGGCTGCAGCCAGGCTCTAGGGGTGCAAGACCCTGTTGTTTGGTTGCCTGATCCAGTCCAGCCATGCTGCATAGAGATTTTGATTGGTTGCAACACAAGAGCCAGATTTGAAAAAAAGGATGCATGGTGATGTTGTTTGGTTGCCTGGATGCATAAGATTCTAGTTACCTCTTGCATTGCTATGGTGATGTTACCACCAGCATGTTCATAGGAGGTGCATAATAGCTTGTTACATGTCTAACATTTCATACATTTCTAAAACATACAAACAATGATTAATGTTTCAACTAGGATTACAACAGCCTCTAATAATATAATTAAATCTTTACAATTCTAGGTTGTCATCTTGTCACTCATGGAAATCTTGTACCATGGAAATCTTGTACCTCTTTTACTGAAAATCTTGTACCATGGAATGCTCAGATAAGGGACAGATGCTCAGATAAGGATATCAGAGGAAAATAAATGGACAAGCATCATTGGCAGTGGGCAAATATGCTCAGATAAATAAACAAGAGGAGAATAACAGTGCAAGCATCATTGGAAGATGGCAAATATGCTCAGACAAGGTTACAAGTTGCAAGTAACAGTACAAGCATGAAACATCATCATCGACAATGGGCATATGCTCAGATTTAATAGAGAGCATGACAACATCTCCAAATAAATATCATCATGATGAGCAATCAACAAGGCATATGCTTAAATATAATAAAGATGTCCACATTGCCATTCTATGACAATCTACAATCAACAATCAGTGTTGATTCATGGAACTAACTAATTGCTATAGTTAGCAATTGAGAGGGGGCATGTTAGCTGCACAAAAGAAGGGATTAGATGCAAGAAAGAGGCCACCAGCACCACTGCCCATTTCAAGCTGCCAATAATCCCAAGCACCACTGCCCAATTCTAGCTGCCAAGACCACCAGCAGCACAAGGTAACCAAAAATCAGCATCCTGCAGCTCAACTAGGGTCACTGCACAAAAGCCACTAGGAGCTCACTACACAAAATGAAGCATCAGGAGCTCACATCCCAAAAGATGAATCAACCTACACTGCAGCTACAGAGGCCTACACATAGTGCTTGGCCAAGAAGGTTCTCAGCAACAGCACACGGTGAGGCTCTGTCATCTTCACAAATGTAGTGCCCAGGGCCGAGTTGTCGAGAATGTGAGAATATGCAACCATCAAGGCCTCCTCAGTGAACCCAGCCACATCCATGACAGCTCCATACAGATCAGGGTGGACTAGCTCAACCTTGCTGTCACGGATAGCATCTGCAACCTTGTTGACAGCATTTGTCATGCCATTCATGACAACAACATCCTCCTCAGCAAGAACAGTCCTCTTCCTCTTGTTGCCTGGTCCAGACACTGAACCACTACCAGCAGCTCCAGGATCAGCAGCAGCAGCTCCAAGAACTCCAGCAGCAGATCCAGAACCAGCAATAGGAGCTCCAGAACCACCAACAGGAGCTCCAATATCTCCAAATAACTTAGACACATCCTCCAGCTTTATCCCATCATGGTTGTATTCATTTCAGGCTCACCCCAAAGATGCAGACTTGTTGAACAAGCCAATTGAGAACTTTGAGCAGATGGAAATCATATTTGCCAATGGTCTAGCAACAGGAAAGTTTGCCATGGGGTCTGGTGAGCCATTGGGGTCTCCCTCAGATTTCTTGACAACTCAATGAAGTGGGGATGATGGGATAAAGCTGGAGGATGTGTCAAACTTATTTGGAGATATTGGTGGTGGTTGTGGACCTGTTGGTGGTGGTTCTGGAGCTCCTGCTGGTGGTTCTGGAGCACCAATTGGTGGTCCTGGAGTTGCTGCAGGTGGTCCTGGAGCTGCTGCTGCTGGTCCTGGAGCTGCTGGTGGTTGTTCTAGAGCTGCTGCTGGTGGTTCTGGAGCTGCTGCTGCTTCTGGTGGTTCTGGACCTGTACCTGGCAATAAGAGGAAGAGGACTGTTCTTGCTGAGGAGGATGTTGTTGTCATGAATGGCATGACAAATGCTGTCAACAAGGTTGCAGATGCTATCCGTGACAGCAAGGTTGAGCTAGTCCACCCTGATCTGTATGGAGCTGTCATGGATGTGGCTGGGTTCACTGAGGAGGCCTTGATGGTTGCATATTCTCACATTCTCGACAACTCGGCCCTGGGCACTGCATTTGTGAAGATGACAGAGCCTC
>OAMR01000161.1:1769173-1788156 GCA_900205405.1 Echinochloa crus-galli
AACCAAAATGGATATGTAGTTGTATATAGGAGAATAAATGAGTCATAATGATATGATTAATTAAGCAGATAAAGGGAAGATTAACAGGAGACAGTCAGACAAAGGTAAGAGTAAGACTACATTGGGTTAAAGCAAAGATATCTTACTGCTTTGTATTCAGGTGACAGCTTCTGCAAGCAACGGTGTGCAACGTGACTCCCATTGGCATCCATCATCAGATTAATGACACCAGGGCTCAGTGCAGATCGTTATAGAAACTATTAGTACTTCAGATGAGGTTTCCTTGGTTGTATCTGCACTGAGCCCTGGTGTCATCAATCTGATGATGGATGCCAATGGGAGTCACGTTGCACACCGTTGCTTGCAGAAGCTGTCACCTGAATACAAAGCAGTAAGATATCTTTGCTTTAACCCAATGTAGTCTTACTCTTACCTTTGTCTGACTGTCTCCTGTTAATCTTCCCTTTATCTGCTTAATCATATCATTATGACTCATTTACTCTCCTACATACAACTACATATCCATTTTGGTTCGAGTATGCCCTAGTAACCGCCACTGAGTACCACTTTTCCTTCAACTATAAGTAACCTTTAAGTCGTCCTTTTGTTATCGATACCATTGGGCATCTGCCATATTGTTCTTACACTAGTTTGCATGGATTTTGTTTAGGGCCATACATTTATGTTGTAGTGCTAACAATTATTTTGCACTTGTAATCTTTTCAAATATATACTCTCAATGCTACAGTTCTTTACCAAGAGTGGATTCTCTTTTGAATGCAACCTTGCTACAGAGATGAACAGTACTTAGTGCCATTCAATAACAGAGAACAAAAATGATTTTCATGAACTATGGTGGCCTGTTGGAGCTGTAAATTTTATTTGCTATCTGTTCTCTGTTGTGTTCATTCTGCATTGTTGGCGTTTAATCGGACTCTGGGTGGGTCCAGGCCAGGATGGATAGGGCTTCCGCTCGGTCCTAGATACAAAATAATAGATCATCAGAAGTCTGCTGAGAAATTAGAGAAGTTCAAAGCTATGGGGACTAAAGCCCAACCTGTCCCAGGGCTTGGGCTATTCCTAGATGCAACTCCTAGTTCCTACATCAATTGTGATATACTACGACCAGCACTCTGCACAATGTTTCATCATTTAATAGCAACCCAGCTGTTTATGACTTTATTCGTCCTGCATAATTAAAACTTGCACAATGCACTCTGTCGGCATGGTCTGTGACATCCCTTTCCCCAACATTTATTTAGCTATCTGTATTTGAACTTCCATTTGACTTCTCAGTTTTCTTTGTTGTACATGTCTCTAATAATTTCCAGTACTGTCATCTAAATTAATTTATGTGCTCTGCAATGAATTCTTGCTTGGTGAGATATTAACCAAGGTCGGTTGAATATACCAAGCAAGAGGATGTTCAATTAAAGCAAATGCTGAAAAGTATAGTCATGAGTTATGCTAGTTGCATTGAAGAGCAAGAAAAGGATGATGTAATTGTACTTAGCCAGTTAGCCCGTTCTAAATATTTCTTTGTTGTGGTCATTGCCAATTTGTAAACTCGATTCCATTGCAGTTCCTTCTCAATACGGCCACAGAATATTGCGTTAAGCTAGCAAAGGATCGTCAAGGCTGCTGTATCATCCAGAAATGTATTGTTCATGCAAATAAGGAGCAGAAGAACAAGTTGCTGTACAATATCACATCCAGGGCTCTTGATCTCGCAGAACATCAGTATGGGTATGTACATTGTCATTTGTCTTTGATAAAGTCCAAGTGACACCATGCTGCAGCCTTGACTTTGAATGCTAAGCATATGAATACCTTTGCTGCAGGAATTATGTAATACAGTACATACTCGAGCTCAAGGTTACTTGGGCGACAGACGAAATACTGGACAATCTTGAGGGTCACTATGGATACCTCTCAATGCAAAAGTGCAGCAGCAATGTGGTGGAGAAATGCCTGAAAGAAGCACGGGAGCCAAAGCGCTCGAAGATCATCCAGGAGCTCATCAATGACCCCAAGCTGCCACATATCTTGATTGATCAGTATGGGAACTATGTGATCCAGACAGCTTTCCGGGAGTGCGAGGTAAAAAGTCAAATCACATCAGGACGTTTTCTGTCAAAATCTCTCGAATAATTTCATTCTTTGTAACCATGCTTATTATAACGCGCAGGACGCTACTGTCGAGGCCGCGTTGATCAAAGCCGTCAAACCGCACGTCGGCGCGCTCCGAACCAACATGTTTGGGAAGAGGGTCCTCTCGAAGACCTGCCTGAAGAACAGGAAGCTCTGATCCCCATACCTCGTTGAAGCACCCTTTGGCGTTCGCCGCAGCTCGGGCGAAGGCACGCAAAGGTGCAGCACTGATGTGTAAATCTGTAATAAAAGTACCAAATATAAGTCGCCAGGAAATCGAGTGGATAGATTGTGAGGGAGGACAAGGGATGGTGAGTACTGTCTGGTTGGAGAAATCCACGTTTTGGGCCATTGTAGAAGGACGTGGTGCGTGTTGTAGAGTTGTAGATTTTGTGTTCAAATAATTTGTAGAAGTTGTGTGACTACGTTGCTAATCCGTCAGTCGGATGCTCTTATGTATCGTCTTACATGTAGTTATATGGCCTTTACTTTTTTGTGTGGTATTTATATATAATATATCTCAGAGGTTGTGTTTTTTTCCCTACCCCAAGCTGCTGCTGAGTGCTGACCCGTCTGATATGTTGGTGTGAATTTGTTCATGTGAAACGCGGGATGGGCATGCAGTTGGGCTCGCGTCTCGGACCACCGACCTTCAGCGGGCAAGTAAATGGGCTGGCGGGAGCCCACACGTGGTGGGCCGGCAAACTAGTCAACGACAAAAGCAGAGCAAAAACCCTCGCTAAAAAAATAAATCCGTGAGCGAGCCCAAGCCAAAACCCCAACGCGCCGGCGTTGGCACCGACGATCCTCCGCCGCCGCGGCGTGCTCCTCGCTTCCTCCTCTCTGCCTGCTCGGCCGCTCACAAACCCGCAGTTATCCCGGCCGGCCACTCCCACCCGACGCTGGCCGGCTACTCCAGCGCTCCTACCCGCATCTGCGTGGGCGCCGGTCAGCGGAGCCCGCCCGCCCGCCCGCCCTCGCCTCGCCGCTCCCCACCCGCCGGTTCTCTACCTCCAGCTTCCAGGCACGCAGCGCCCGGCACGGCGACGCGGGCCCCCGCGGCGCTGCCCAGCTGCCTCCGGCGCTGGTGTCCCGACGAGCGAAATAGGCAAATCCCCTCAGGCCCCTCACTGCTCTAGTGCTCTGCATCTCTGTTCTTCTCTGGTAAGTGGTGACTAGCGCCCCACGCCGCTCTCGGATTTCGAATCGGGGTGTAAGTTTGCTTGGCTAGTTAGCTTAGCCTGAAATTGGTGTGTTCGTTGACATTTGCTTGGCTAGTTAGCTTAGCCTGAAATTGGTGTGTTCGTTGACATGTGAATGCCATTCAGTGGTTAGGGAATTGCTTAGCTAGGCCTGAAATTGGTGTGTACGTTGACATGTAAATGTGATTCATTGGTTACGGGTCTGCTTAGACTAGTTCCGTTTCATGCACATGAGGAAGCGAAAGCTAAGCTCTAGGTTAGTATTATAATCTTCTATTTATGTAAGGCTTCACATCTTATGTTTGAAGTATTTATATCTTAATTAATTTATGCGAGTTTGTGAGACCTTTTAGATCTATTTTATTGCACTTTGGGTTATTTTTATACCTGTATGTATACCGAATAGTTTGGAGAAAAGTTTGTATTTGTGTTGCTGGATTGCGTATTGGAGTTTCGGCTAGGCATACCTAGGTTAAAATCCGCTAGGGATTCCGGCAACGCGTGCTTTGTTGCTAATCTAATCCATCCGTGTTTTGAACTTCTAGTTAGGCCATCCTTAATCTTCTTCTGCGAGCAAGGTGCATCAAGCCGTGGTGCGGGCGCAGTCAGTTGCCAAGGAGTTTCTGTCAGCCCTTGGACTCCAGCAGCAATGAAGATGTGAGTGTTCATCACTCACCACCAACATGATGTGACTTTTTATTGCTCACTGTTACTCGCATGCTGCACTAAGCTACCACTCTTCGACCTGCACATATTTGTCTACTATGGAATTTCTTGAAAATTGGGGTCTGGCTAGTGCCTTAAATTCTGGTGTTTTTTCATGGGTTCGGCAAGCTTTAACAGGATGTCCTTGGTTGATAATGTTTTCCAATTTTCCAAGTTTAACCTGTAAAAATGGTGGTTAACTGTGGTGCCAACTATAACCATTCTCTTTATATTATTTATTATTTTCAACACCCAATTTCCTATAAGGATTCATGACACAGCCTGTCGTGAGCTCCTGAGCGAGTGAGTGCAGGCATCTTTCATGTCCTGTGCTTCTTATTGGCCATCATGTTGTCTATAGCTCATAATAACCGTTGTTGTTCTGCAGAAAGAAAGCAAATGCAGGGTCCCTTACAAACTTTGAAGTTCTTGACTTCTTGCGATCAAGAGGAGCCAAAATTGATCCTATGGGATGCTTGGGGGCTGTTGCTGCATCAGAGTGTAAGGTGATTATTTTACTCTTCTATTGCTCTGTACCTTATGCTTCATCCCCTTAACTTGTTTTTGTATGCTGTTTTGTGCCTAAACTGGTCTAATAGCTGTTATTGTCTCAACTAGGTGTACGAGTACCTCTTAAAGACCCCTGCTTGCAACCAGACAAGGGAATCAATCTATGAATTCGTGAAGAGAAGTGAGGGTTTCAAGCTTGCAGATGCTGATAAGCTAAATGTCATCAACTGGAGACCATCCTCAGCTGCCGATGTATATGCGGTACTGTCCTATTTGTCTTACCGAAAATTCCCATGATTCTTTTTTTTCCTTTTTCTAGTTTTGCTATATTCCTTGGTAAATGCAAACTAAGGTATTGCAGCTACATTTTTTTTTCACAATGAAAGTATCTTCCTGTCCTATTAGATATGGTGTTAGCTTTTGTTTATTGTTGTTGAAAAAAATGGAATGTATTTGAAGTTCAGCTTTGATGTTAGGGTACCTGATTCTGACGTAGTGTATGCATGTTTCTAAATATAGAAGCAAATGGAATAAAATGTTTTTAATAATACACATTTTAGGAAATTCGCTTTTCTGAGTTCACATCACGTGACGAGAGCGAATTTACCGTATGACAATTATACTTCATATCCTTAAGAACTTTTAGTCATCCATAAGTTGGATTTCTATCTAATGTTTGTCCATGACTTTAAACTTTGAAAGATATTTTCTAGCTTGAATTTCGTTGCAAAAAGTAGTTTAAGTGTGTCAAATATTAGGCAATGATTGTTAGGTTCTTTTTATTGATTACACTTCCTCGAATAGAACTGCCCATTTACAAGTTATTACTTCGATGATGAGACTTGATAGCTTCATCCACCAGGAATCAAACTGTTAGCAGTACTACCTAATGCAAATAAGTGCAGAAATCTGTAGTCTGTAAATTGTTTGATCACGATTTTTTTATTATTCGTCATTGATCTAAAAATCTACCGCAGATGATAGAAGAATGTGGGAAACGATTTAACAAGGATGAGGAAGGATTAACATGCAACGAAGAAGAACGGGTCGAGGAGTTCTTGGATATGGTGAAGGAGGTTTTGCCACCACCCCCTCGGAAGGCAGAGGCAGAAGAGGAGGCAGAGGCAGAGGCAGATGCAGAAGAGGCGGGGGCAGAGGCAGAAGAGGCGGGGGCAGAGGCATTGCAGGAGTGACTGGTGCAGATTAACGTGTTAGAGTCAGATTGCATGAAATCCTCGTGCTGATTATGCATGTAGCTTATATGCATATACAGTTCGTTACTAATATTATAGACAGCAACTGTATCCGGACGTCAGTTTTCTTTGCCGCACACGACTCTGATGGTCTCAAGGTACTGTCATTTGACTAATTTCTAACGAGGTCTTGCTCGCTTAAACATGGCACCGAAGATGTCTGAATGTTCAAGCGAAGATGTCTGGAAGTTTTTCCTCGTTATCATGGCTGTCATTTTTTAGCTCGATTTTGTATTGCACTATTGCTGATACCATGGCAGCCAAAGAATATTTGTCCTTTTGAGGTAGCATTACACGGAAACGGCAGTAAAAACAACTTGCAGATTTGCTTGCCTAGCCTGACAAAGCAAGCCACGACAAGGCATCCAGATGGCCCCATAATTGCGGCTCATCTCCAACAAAATTCTAAGCAAAAATAGAAATTCTAGTTAAGAGTATCTTTAAGAGACTAGTTAAATCATTTTTAAGTTAAATTTAGATATTGTTAGAGAAAAAAATGTTTCCAACAGACTCTGTAAATGACTCTCAAAATTTACTGTCTCTCCATCCCACCTCATTCGCTAGCTATTTTTAGCTTTTCTTTTGAGATTACACAGTACAATGCAGACGCTCACACACGCACGCACACTCACCCCTATGAATATAGGTACGCAAACCTTACTTCTATGAGCACCTCCGAAGGACTGAGCAGAGCACCGGCAGATCTGGAGATTCCCGAAGTTATCATTGGCACCTCGTTGTCGACGGGAACGCCGCTTACCACTTAACGCATAGCGCCGGTAAATCCCGATAAATCTCAGAAAAAGGTGCAAGCACTAGGATTTGAACCCTGGTGGGTAGCGTCCCACTGGACCGTTCTACCATTGGACTACAAGTCCAATCACAGCTATTTTTAGCTAGCCTACCTCACTAGTCAACTTTGCAGAATCTGTTGAATTACCCCCATTAAATTAGATGACTTTCTATTTTTATAAATGAGCTATAATCTTTATATTTAACTAACACAATACTGAGTTTTTTGGAGATGCTCTAACTAGAAATCTTTTTAGATTTTTTTATTTGGGTTGTAAGATGGAAGGGTATAAAAAATGATAAAATGTTAAAATTTAGTCTTCTACAATTATTTTAATGTTTTTATATTGTTAGTAACTATTGTCACATGTAAATTACTATTCGTTTTAACATTTTTTCCGAGCATCTTCAAAAGCTCTTGTATATTCCGTTGACTAGCTAAAAAAAGAGAAAAGAAAGAAAAAATTCCATCTAATTAGTTAATTTGATAGCTATTATTTCAGGCTAGCTATTTCCTCCCCAGCTAGGTATATTTGCCTAGTCAGGCGCGCTCTCCATCTATGCTTACTGGTTTTAAAGAGTCTGTTGTTATCCCTGATTTTGAGAAGCTTTTTATTTTTTAGCTAGCCTATTAATCTTTAAATTTAGTTAGAATTATTGCTAGTCTCTTGGAGAGGCTCTAACTTTTAACCATTCATCTTATTTAAAAATTTATTCAGGTATCATTTATTTTATTTATAACTTATTTTATCATTCACGATTTTTTTCTCATATATTTGGACTAAATTTTAATAAGACGACCGGTCAAACATTACGGATAAAAGTCAAGAACGAATAATAATTTAGAACGGAGAATAACCAATACGTGGCATATGACTTGCCATATAGTTAAGACCACACTTCAATGACAACATCTTACTTTTTCTCATTGCATATTTCTATATATTTCATAGAAATTTGGTTTTCTCTAGAATCAAAAAATGGATTATATAATTCTCATGTGAAACAACTTTTTTATTTTCTTCTCTTCAAAACATATCGGCCTGTTCGATTGGCCAGTGGCTAGTGCTGATTTATGCTGAAAAAAATACTGCTGATTGGCTAATGGCTGATGCTGATGTCTGCTGAGAGAAAAATATTTCTGGCTGGTGCCTGATAACCCGAGAAAACAATGTTTGGGATTATGCGTAGAAACGGTTGAAAGAAAACCTACGGAGTAAAGGCTTATAAACGGTATTTAAAAAAAAACCTTGATTACGTCATCTGTCCTCTTCCTCTCCGTTATTTCCTTCAGAAAAAAAAATCTCTCCTCTCCCTTCTCCCGTTCATCCCCTTTCTCTCCCTCTCGCCTGTCTTTCCCGGCGGCGACGACTGGGCGAGGCGGCGGCATCCCACTACAGGTCTTCGTCGGGCCCAGCGCCGGAGACGAGCATCCACCAGGTACGCCCTTTCCATTCTCTTCCCTTCCCTTCCCTTCCCTTCCTTCCCGCTGTGCGAAATCGAGCTTCCCCAAACCCTAACTTCGATTCTTTGCAGAGTACATCGTACACTGGATCCGCCGCTGCAGTGTCCGGTCCCTTGTAGCTGCTACGATGAGCAGGCCCAACACTCGCAACAAGAACAAGAGGCCACGGTCCGATGAATCCAGTAGCCCGTCCGCGGCTGTTTTCAAGTACGCATGCCCTTGGTTTCTTTGTCAGATGCTGGCGGTTTCATAAGTTGCTCGCATTGCTTATGATGCTACTGTTTTTGGCTACTGATTGCAGGAAGATACATTCCGACGGCAGCATCTCGAAGAGCGACATCCGGCAGCTTTACATGGTGTGGAAGCCGCTCTGCCAAGGCTGCCATGGGAACACCAAGGACTCCCCGAATTGTTTCTGCGGGTTGATTCCCACCTCCAACGGGGTTCGGAAGACTGGACTCTGGCAGAAAATGCAGGAGATTGTTCGTGCTCTCGGTCCAAATCCTTCCATGGACCTCCGTGATTCCACCGACACGCCTGCTGGATTGACTAACCTGGGCGCGACCTGCTACGCAAACAGCATACTTCAGTGCCTTTACATGAACAGCTCCTTCCGCTCAGGCATTTTCTCTTTGGAGCTGGACGTTCTGAAGAAGCATCCTGTTCTGGATCAGCTGGCTCAGTTGTTTGCACAGCTGCACTCTAGCAAAATGGCTTTCATCGATTCAGCACCTTTTATTAAGGCGTTGGAATTGGACAATGGTGTCCAGCAGGACAGCCATGAATTTCTCACCTTGTTTCTGTCTCTGCTTGAGCAATCTTTAAGTCACTCCAAGGATCCGGAAGCTAGAACAGTTGTGCAAAATCTGTTTTGTGGCAGTGTATCACATGTAACAAGGTAGGGATATGCATTTGAAGTAAGTTTGTGCTTCTCCTTAGCAGTTTTAGGTTTGGATTTTGGAGTGATTGAAAATTAAATATTTTTATTTTCAAGATTTGATTTTTTTATTAGCAAGATTTTGAGATAATTATGTTTGTAGAGCTATCCTTTGCTTAGATACACTCCACTCCACTCCTCAATATTCTGTAAAGTTCTGCCAACAGAGAGCTGAAGATGCATATTATAACTAATCTAGGCTCACTGTATGGTTGAGCTTGTCTGATAACAAATGAGCCTAATATGAATTCTTCTGGACTAGACTCCTACGTCGCTGTATCTAGTGCTTACAGAAGCACGCTGAGGCAGATTTTCAAGGCTTTGATACCTCATATACTTAATTAGAGAGCGATTAAGTAGATGCCTGTGTTGTCACTGGCCAAGTTCTTTTCTTTCTATGTGTATTCACTTTCATAGCTCATCCACGTCATTGTGACTATGTTCTGTTCATGGTGCTGGTGTTCAAAGAAATTAGAAACTTATGTGTTCATATTGTACTATCGAGTTGTCAAAATAGGTCAAGCGAAATGATCAGCGGTCTCATTTATGCTAGCCCTGCAATATGTTTGTGTGCTCAGTATTGACCATGCTTTATCTTATTATTTCCATACTGTTGCTTTTGACAAGCTATCGATGTAATTTGTGGGAACTGATGTTTAACCATCAATTCTTAAGGTGCTCATCATGTGGAAAGGATTCCGCAGCATCTTCCAAAATGGAGGACTTTTACGAGCTGGAGCTGAATATTAAAGGTTTACATAATTTAGAAGAAAGTCTGAATGACTACTTTAGTGAGGAAGCACTGGATGGGGAGAACCAATACTTTTGTGATTCATGTCAGAAAAGGGTAGATGCCACTCGCTGCATAAAACTTCAATCACTTCCTCCAGTTGTCAATTTCCAGCTGAAGCGTTATGTATTCCTCCCGAAGGTAATATACCTTGATCCAAAGCTCATCTATGTTTTGTTGTAACATGTTCCTTTCACATTTCTTTAGTACTGTTCCTTCTTCTCCTTTCTTTTGTAAATAATTTTATATAACTCTTTTCATTGCCAGACAACTACAAAGAAAAAGATTTCTTCAACATTCAGTTTCCTGGGACAGCTTGATTTGGGAAAACGGTTGTCAAACCCCTCGGCTAGTTGTACTTATGACCTGGCTGCTATTTTAATTCACAAGGGTACTGGTGCTAATAGTGGGCACTATGTCGCGCATATAAAAGATGAAAGCAACGGCCAGTGGTGGGAATTTGATGATGAGACTGTATCCAAACTTGGTTTGCATCCTTTTGGTGAAAAACCAGGAAAGGCATCAAATAAAGATGATCAGAAATCCCAACCATCCACAGCAGGTTCTGTCACCAATAACAATAGTAATGGCCACCACGAGGCAGTGTCCACTTCTGCCACCGCAGATATGTTTTCATCTACGGATGCTTATATGCTGATGTACAAATGTACCAGTAATGCTGCTGAAAGCAATAAAAATATGGAAGTAAATAATGAATCACTTCCACAATATCTTTTGGATAAAATCAATGAATTAAATGCATCATATATGAAATCGTGTGAGGAATACAAAAGCCAGAAAGACAGCCATTCGGCATATATAACAGAGAGGCGTCAAGAAGTAAAATCTATTTTGACAGAAGCACCTGCAGATCCAGAGGATGATTCTTATTTTTGGATCTCAACAGACTGGCTTCGCCAATGGGCAGATAACATTACTCCTCCCTCGTAAGTTTATTCTTGCAGCCCCTCTCTCTACATTGAAATGGTTTGTCTTTTGAACTATAATATTCTCATATGAAATATATGCAAATGGTTTTTGACTTTTGTCTCAGTACTACAAAAAATTGTAACTGCTTTCTAAAGGCACTTGTTTGGTATGGCCAAACTTGTCTTTCCAAAATTTGGCTAGGCCCAACAATCTTGTCACCTCGTTTGTTGCCAATGGTTGCCAAAATTTTGACAAACTAATATGCCCATTTGTTCCTTACCTATGCATTTTATAGCTAACTTGGCCAAAATGTTGGCAATCAAAACCATGGCCAAGGTTTTGGTTAGCCAAATTTTGGTTGGGCAAATGTTGGCACACACCAAACAAGCTAAGAGCTCTAGTGGCCATAAAGAAATCAATATAGTCAAGAATGCAACAATAATCATATTTAGTTTTGCTCTGATCCCTTTTGACATGAGCATCCTTAGTTTGTTTGCAGTATTTGTGACATTTGAATGCAAGTCAATGCTTTCTTCTTGGATCAATAATGCTAATCACTCCTTTTGTAAATGTAACAACACTTGAATATCTCGGATATTGATCTCTTTTACTCTTTTGCATCAAGTAATCTAGGATAAAGATCATTTAGTTCAGATCGAGTTATATCTATTAGGTCCTGTTTGCAGGCTTCACTCTGTTTAAATATACAGAGATGGATTATGCTCTTTCCACAAGACAAAAAATAAACTAAAGTCTCTAGTTCTCTACTCTACCCCTTCTTCTAACTTTCTATGTGGTACAGCTGCCATCACTGGCACTATCTGCAGGGATCCAAGTCATAGGACTTAGCTTCCCTACCAAGAAAGTTGACACACTACAATATGAATTACTTTTATGTAGCACAACTGTGTGGCCTTCCATATTCTTTACTGAATTGAAATATAGCCTTTTTAAAGTTGTATTCTGTTTCTGCAGTTCCATCGACAATGGTCCAATTCAATGTGAACATGGAAAGGTTCCAGCATCTAAAGTCACATCAATGAAGAGACTATCACCTGTAGCTTGGCAGAAACTATTTTCAAAAGTAAGAAACTGCCACACTTCTTGGCTTGCACTTCATAGAATTTTGCCTTACATTGCTAAGTTAAATGATTTTCTGTAATCCGGGAGTATGATGTAGTATTGTAATTGTAACGTATAATATTTTTACCCATTTTGTAACACTTGTGGCATAATATTGATGACTATTTTTCTTCTGTTTCCATTGCAATAATTTAAGTATGGTGGGGGACCGGCATTGAGCAGTGATGATTTTTGCATGGAGTGTCTTAAAGATGGGGCGAAAAATGCAGTATCTGCTGATGTCTACCGTGAACGAAAAGCTTCATTAAAAAATCTTGCAGAAGCAGCGCTTGCTGGTAATTGTCCAGATGGTCCTTACTTCATCTCAAAGACATGGTATGCAAAGTGCATCCTTCTCTTGAATTCCTATCTTAGTTCTGTATATTTTTATGTATAAGCTAATACTTTTGGTACACTTACCCATTGTGTGTGCGTGCGCACGTGCACGTGTGTGTGTATGGTGTTTCAGAGGAGGTGACGTAGTCTTTCCTTTTTACTTTTCTCTCTCTTAATGAAATGACACGCAGATCCCTGTGTTCTTCAAGGAAAAAAAATTTTTCAGTGCACTTAAAGTTACTCCACTCATCTAGTGTCTGCCATTATGTGAATATTTGCCTTATAGCCCTTTTATCTCTAGTGGCGATGTACTGTAGACAGTCTACGCTAGGTTAATATCCATGGTAACTCGTGTCTATGTTGATATTTTAATATTTTAGAGGCTAAAATAATGCTCAATGTTGATTATTTTTATGCAAATGCCATGGTTTTTAAGGCATCGCCTAGGTGTCCAGGTGATAAAAAAGTCTGGGCGTCCAAGTCGCTTAAGCATCCGCCCG
This sequence comes from Echinochloa crus-galli, assembly GCA_900205405.1. Taxonomy (NCBI): domain Eukaryota; kingdom Viridiplantae; phylum Streptophyta; class Magnoliopsida; order Poales; family Poaceae; genus Echinochloa; species Echinochloa crus-galli. The sequence goes on from OAMR01000161.1 coordinate 1,781,867, forward strand.
CCTTGCCTCCAAATCCAGTGCTGCACCGCCGGGAACGAAGCCGCGCGGCCGTCTCCTGTCCTTTCTCCTGCTGTGGCAGACCTCCACCGGATGGAGTGGGAGAGAGGCTGGGAAGTCAGCCGCAGCTGCTGCATGGACGGCATCCCGCGGCGGAGGAGGCAGGAGCGGGCGGTGGAGGTAGGCGCCGGATGAGCAGGAGGCAGGGGCGGGCGGTGGAGGGGGCAGGGGCAGGCGTCGGAGAAGGAGGAGACAACAATGGTGGCCAGCGGCGAAGGCATCGGGTGAATGAGCTGTGGTGGGGATGGAGTGGATAAGGTGGGAAGGACGAGAGCCTAGGTATAGGTGGGAAGTTGAGCTGATTTGATGGGCCTTCTTTCCATCTTTAGGCCCACAGGTATATGTATGTATATAGCAAAATATATATGCATGTAAGGCGTCGCCTCGCCTCACGCCTTAAGCGCCTTAGCGGCTGAGCGGTAGTGTGTCGCCTCGCCTTGCCTTACGCTTTAAAAACATAGGCAAATGCAATTATTATTATCCATCATGTTACATTATGCTATGTTTTTCTTTATTGAGTTCTTATGCCTTAGCTAGTTGTAGTTGGTTGCATTGCAGTTTTTCATTTCTTCAGCTTTGTGCTAAGCACATTTCACTCGGAATCAGCCCATCTTGTGCATGCCTGTTGATGAGTTTCGTTTTCCTTTTAACCATTTTGCTGGCCCACTTGTCGCACTGTGTCACCAACCTTCAGATATGGTCATGATGACTTCTTTGATGTTTACTTCTAGGTTGACTCATTGGCTGCGGAGGAAAAGTGCTGATATCCCATCTGATGCTGATAATGGACCAACAAGCGCTTTAATGTTAGGTATCAGGTTATTCACTAAACGGTAAATCTAATATGCATTTTCTTATACATGTCTATAACTTGCAGAGCAGTGAAACTCAAGCAGCGCCAGAACCATGAAAAGTTAACATCTGGGAAAAGCTTTGCACTTCATCCTGGTCAAAAATATTATTTGGTTCCTTCATCTTGGTTGTCCGATTGGAGAGCTTATATTACAGCTACTGGGAAAAATATTTCTTCATTACCAGAACCTCAAAGCCTGGAAGCTATTGTCAATTCCCTTATATGTGAAAAGGTAAACTAATGTGCCACATGTTGATACGTGTCTGGTTCTTAAACCTAAAGGCCATAAAATTTCAAAGGATGTCCTTGTCAGAACCTCCATACCAAAGTTGTGAGATTATTATTTGTAATGTTTGTAACCTACTTCGAAGAGATAAATGACATGCTAGAGAAAAAGGACTCTGATAAAACCTGATTGCTGGCTCATCATACAGTTTTGCACATAAAAAGTTGTATACTTGTATTGTATTTTTACTGTAGCGTGGTATACACAAGTCATTGACTCAGACCCAAATACAGATATATCTGTAAATCTCAATTTAAAATGATGTCTATTGTCATGGGTTAGGTCGGTGGGCCAGGTGGGCCGGCGTAAACAGTACCCCGACGCTACAGTACCCGTGAACAGTACCCACGGGATTAGTTAGAGATAATAGTACTGGATTGGTAGTCTATTGTTAAGGGTCTAGTCAACCTCTCTATATAATGAGAGTTGTATCAATCAAATAAAGGAAGAAAGAAACAAACAATCTAGTTCTCATCTCGTGTTCGTCCCTCTCATCTATGATCTAGCTCTCATCCCTAACAGCCGACTCCATCCGGCTATCCTCTTGGTGGTGTTTATCCTGTTATGGACGAGGTTCATAACATCTATTGTGAGTATTATGGATGCATGTTTTACATGGTTTATGAATTCATTTTTGTCTATATAGAATATCTGTGTTCTGTTGATTGTGATGGTACTACATTTTTTAACATGAGGTTTTATAATTTTCAGCATTCAAGATTGCTACAAAGGCCTTCGGATCTTGTTTGTAAGCGTGGAAACATCACTCAGAAAACATCAACTGTAAGTCCATGCTCTTGACAAAGTTGCTTTGCTCTGCTTCTTTGACAAAGTTTCTTTGCTCTGCCTCTCCTTTGGAGGCAAACCTTCAACTTGAGGGGGTTTGATAAGCTGATGTATGAAGTTAGTATGCTTTCAATTATGCTGGATTGCTGGTGGAAACCCAAGCATGTAAACTAGCAGCTCTAAAATACTGTTTCATTAAAATGCCATGTATGGGAAACTTTGAGGCATTTGGATTCAACAGATTTTGTAATCTTGAAAACCTCAATATCTCCAATACCATGGGTGTTCTTGGAGTTTCTGAGAATCTCCCCCCCCCCCCTTTTTTTTTTCTAAACTGAAGCTATGTCTCTCTTGTCATTTCTGTATGATCTCTGTTCATTCAGCTGAAAGCCTGGGCGTGAAGACTATGTATGTGCATTAGCCATTCCTGTAGTAATGTACTTATTAACTTTAGATGGAATGTTGATGATATATACCTTTTTTTTATGAAACCTTGAAGATATTTATCGTTAAATTTTTTAGAATGTTTGGCCTTCCATGGGTAACCACCATTCAATTGCTCGAGAAACATGTCCAAAGTACACAGACACTGATCAATAGTAATGTGCTTAGCATATTTTTTGTTATATGGAAACATGAACTTACAAACCGTGACTGCCAAGAATATCCAAACCGTGGTATTTATGCATGGTGTTTTCTGAAACTGTAGTTCTTTTTATTGGAAAACCATAACATCCAAGCATGCATTTAGGTTGGAAACGTGAAGCTCTTGCTGTCTTGCATTATGCTTCTATCACTTTCTGCTGATCTTTCATTGTCCAACGGCCTTTGTTGCTTTCTTTTTGTGTTTGCTAATACAAATTGTTGTTCAAGATGAAAATGAATGATAAGAACATCACAAACATGTCCTTAGGTTGGAAATTCGAGACTTTTTCTGTTTTGCGTTATGCTTTTACCGCTTTCTACCGATCTTGGTCTAACAGCCTTTATTGCTTTATTTTTGTGTTTGCTAATATTAATTGTTGTTCAAGATGAAAATGAATGATTAGAACACCATGAATTAATCATTTTCCTCTGTTTACAGACTGATGGTTTAACAATGATCCCAGAGTACGATTGGAGGTTATTCTCTGAGGAGTGGAGTGCCACACCTGAAAAAGGTATATCTGCTGAAATTGCTTTTAGCAAGAGCTCTCAAGACAAACTGCCCGGTTCATCTGAAGCAATGCCAATTATGGATGGAGATCTAGGGCAGTCACTTGATGATGCTAATGATGATTTGGGGGCCAGAGAACCCTATGTCAGAACTGATCCTGAGGTAAACTAGCTGTTCTAGTGGTATCACTGGATTCTACTATTAGTGGTTCCCATGATTAAGGCTTGAGAAAACCAAATGTTAGGAAGACGTAATAGGAGCTGTATCATGTAAATGCTAAATATGTTGCTAGTTAAAGTAATAGTGTAATCAGCAGTACTACCATAGCCATATAATACAGAAGAAAATATATTATTATTTTGATGGAGTAGAAACACGCTATCAACTTTTATACGCCAAATGTTTCAGATCTCACCTCCCAATGAGCGAGGATTGACCCCATCCAAGGGAGAGAACAAACTGCAAAATCTTGGGACTCATGCAGTTGCAGTTGTGTTATCTGTTCTGATGAAATTTGGGTCTTTAGCTATGTGCTGCTTCAAAAAAGAGTTATTGCTTGTTGTAGCTTTTTCAATGTTTAGACTTCTCAAATGCTTTTGCACTGAAATAATTTACACCTAATGTGCATAAATTCATTGAGTATTTCTCTACCCATAGGTTTGTGAAGAATGTATTGGAGAAAGGGAGAGCTGTGCATTGATGGAGAAGCTCAATTACCAGAATGAAGACATCCATGTCTATTTAGTCCGTGGAAAAGAAGCACCAAAGTCTATTAAAGAAGGATCTAAAGCTGTTCCTGTATCAGATCGCCGGACTTCAAAGCGTTCCCGGAGAACAAGCTCGGGAAATTCAATAAGTTTGAAAGTTTCTGGTTCTACATCTGTCTATCAGTTGAAACTCATGATATGGGAATCTTTGGGGGTACGCACATACTGAATCTACAAAATTTTGCAAGCAAAGTTACTGATGTACTATATTCATAATATTCATAATATATTCATAATATTTCAAAAGGGACCTGAAGACACTTTTTACTTTTCTATCGAGCTTTGGGATATGCTCTCTTTTTTTTTTGTTTTTTATACTTGCATGTTTCCTTGGACTGCTCCAAATTATTCATATATCTTACACTCTTGGTGCATTCAGATTGTGAAGGAGAACCAGAAGCTTCACAAAGGCTCTGTTGAGATTGAAGATGACTTTTCTACTCTTGCTGACAAGAGTATTTTTCCTGGGGATGTTCTTTGGGTCAGAGACTCTGAAATCTATGAGAACCGTGACATAGCAGGTGAATAGCCAAATATGATGTGGCAAATTGTTTCTAAAGAAAAATGGATGCTGTTGGTGTTTTAAGCATTTGGCATTTGTGTTTCAGATGAGATTTCAGATCAGAAGGCTGATGTGGTACAGACTGAGGAAGGCTTTCGAGGAACTCTGTTGACATCAGGTGTTCCGGCACAGCTTTGTCAGGATATAGCATTTAGTGAATGAGTCGTGGCGTCAGATGTATAGCTGCTTTTCTGTGTACCAAGCTGCTTAAGCTTGATGGGAGGTGATGTTGACTCACTCAAATGTCCTTTTTTTCTGCATATAGTTCTTTTTTTATTGCATATTGTTGCCTTTCTCAATAGAGATCACTACGTCCCTATCCCTCTGAGCATTGCAGCATGTATGTCAACTGGTTCCACAGTTTATCATTCAACCCGTGGAACTTTTAAAGTAGTCTGTTTCAAACACCTATTTTGTTTTGTATATATATAATAACTGATGTCCTGTTACATGCTTCATGTTGTAATTGGTAGGAAGCAGCAAAGTTATCTCCCTGCTTGGTGCTTGCATATTGTGATCTGGTATTGAAGAGACACTAATGCCTAACGTCTTGTGCAGAAATCATGGCAGAGTGTCTATGGAATCACGGCGGTCCTAGCGGCCTCCTGGCCGGGAATTTTTGTACAACCCCTTATCTCGGCCGTTCAGCGAAGAAAACATAAGAGACTCTTCCTGAAGCTGGTGTCTTCGCTGATGTAATTATATGACTAGTAGGATTGTAGGAAGTTGGGTTATCTCCGGCTGTCGTAGGAAGTTTATCAACCCCTTTCTTACTCCTGTTTGGCTGTGATGGCTGAGTGACTTGCCCTGTACCTGGTGGCACGGCTGTGCGGAGGTTTGTTGGAAGGCTGGAGCCTTGAATTGATGCCGAGGTAGTGGTCGGCTGATTTCTCACGTTTGCTAGATGAGAACGTAGGCCTTGCTGTGGCTTCTGATACTAATCTATGTGTTGTGTCTTTCCTGTTGCTGTCGGTCTAGCCAATGGTGCATGCGTTGCTCAGGCCCTGTGCAGTCTGTGGTCTACCAGTTTGTATTTCTTTGATTTGTTGTTGGATGTAATCGCGCGGAATGAATTTTAGCCTTCGGCTCTGATTCTGAAGGTATCGGAGCATGGATTTCCGTGTTCTGCAGTGTCTTGAAACAAAGAATAGCATCTGATTGACTGATTTTCGCAATGGAGTTCTGACAAATCTCGATCCCACGTGAGCTTAGAACAACCAACTTCCACGCCACAAACACAAGGAGATGAGAATCCTACTAACGTGGAGAAAGAGGGTACAATAGATATCATTCGTATTAGGATTGTTGATGCTTTGGTGAATGTAAGAGGGGGATAATTATGTTGACGGAGGACATCATATATGAGTCCTATATTGTTTGTAAAATTCTATCATTTTGGATGTGGACCATGTACAATGTTGGATATACAGCTTAAAATAAATTAAATTTATCTTTCAAGAATGCTTATTTACATGTGAATCAATGAACAAAAAGTGTTATACAATCACTTTGCATATACATAGTCTCTTAGCCCTTCAAGGGCATTACATGTATTTATTAAACTAAAAATCTAAAGGGAGAGCCCTCTCCATTTAGGCTTACATGGAGAGCCCCCCAAAAAAGGAAACAAATGCACTGTCTGAACATCATTGAACCAAAAAAGGAAAGAAAAGAGAAAGTAACAACGGGGAAGAAGAAGTAACCGGCGAGGTTAGGGTTAGGGTTCGGGGTTAGGGTTCGGGGTTGGGGGGTCTTCCATGGCCACCGGACCTAGAGGGATGGCCGGGGGAGGGGGAGGACCTGTCTCTTATACACATCTCTGA
>OAMR01000161.1:1788241-1815431 GCA_900205405.1 Echinochloa crus-galli
GGGTGGTCTCGCCGGCGCCGGAGGCGGCGCCGGAGAGGGCCGGTGGCAGGAGGCGGGATGGCGGGCGGAGGCGCGGAGCTGCGTGCGTCGGAGAAGAAGACCGAATGGGAGAAGATAAGGTTAGGTGGGGCCCTCTGCGGAGAAATTAAAGCGGCCTGGGGAGGGGGCTCTCGCCGTAGCGCTATCGGGAGGGTCCTCTCCCTGTAGTTGCCTCCTTTATTAAAACCTACGGTTCTACGGCTGGTTTTACTAAACCCTTTCAGCTTTTCTTACCGATCCTAACCTACAACAGCTTTTCCCGCTTTTCCGTAGCTCATAGCCAACGACGCTTTTCCATAGCTTCACAACCCAACCAAAAGGAACCTAATTTTTTTGGTTTCTTGCACCTTCGGTTTTGGACAGGTTGGCCGTTGGCTGCTGTTTTTAGCTGGGATGGTTTTTGGTTGTCTTGTGCTTTGGCTGGACGAAGAGGGAAAGGACAGATAAGGGGACCTGGAAAAGCTTGTGTTAAAAATGTTCTCTTTTTATTGGTTTTAAACATGTGTTTCGAGTTTTCTTTTGAGAGGGCAGTTCTGGTTCTCTGAAATAATGTCTTACTTAAATTTTACCATGGCAGCTAAACATTTGAGCAAACAATTGACAAGAACATGCTGGCAACAGCTACCATTACGACAAACTATGCAAGTTCACAATATTTATAGGAAACAATGACAGGAACACAAGGTTTTCTTTTGGCCAAAACATGCTAGCCACAAATGTGGAAAATATAGCATAGAAACACATCTTGACTTTCTTGGCGTTGATATTTTTACAACTGCAGATGCCATGTTTACATGCTGGCGCAAGTATCATCCTTACATCTGATGGCATCCACCCATTGGTTCCACCAGTTCCATACTTATACAAAGCATGCTATGTAAACTCAGAACAATCATCAAAATGATAAATTTCCATAGATGATAGCAGTTAATTGAAAAAGAAAAAGAAAGAAATGTTGGATCTACCACCATATCACTGCGTAAGATAAAGGGTTTGTGGATATCGGTGGAATATCCGGCACTGCACAATTGAGTCCATCAACACCTGTGCTAACAGTTGATAGGGGTATGCATCTGCTCAACGATCCTATTGACAGCATCTCGAGTCATCACTAGGGTGTCATGTTGGAGGACGCTGTAAATATTGAGGCCCTGCATCAACATTTCTATGTATCAGATCATTGCTCTTGACACCATCGAAAATAACTGGAAATGACAAGCATAGAAGTTGCTCAAGATTGAGAAAAGGCAGTAGTGTCACTTACAATGGAAGGAAGCACATTCACATAATGGAGATTTTGAGTAGCCAGCTTTAACTTTTTATCAATATCACCTCCATCAACTAACAACACCTTCTTTGTGTCGTCCATCTCTCTTATGGCTAGGAACTTCCAAATCCTCAAATACCAACAGCTATAGACACCACCAGAATCATGGACATTGGCACCGGTTGGGAAGCCCCTTTAGCACCGGGTTTCCCAACCGATGCTGCTGTTCCGAGGCTAAAGGGTGGCACCTTTAGCACCGGGTCAAATAACCGGTGCTAAAGGTGCACCTTTACCAAAAAAATATGTGCGTGTTGTTGCTGGGATTCGAACTCAGGACCTCTTGGCTCGCGTGTACCCACCTTTCCATCTCACCTACGCAACGTATGTGATGGTATGAAAGATTCTTTTCTTTTAAAGTAGCATGTGACCCCCCCTTTAGCACCGGATCGTATTACGAACCGGTGCTAAAAGGCCTTTAGCACCGGATCGTAACACGACCTGGTGCTAACTGCTAAAGGGTTGAGGCCTTTAGCACCGGATGGTAACACCAACCGGTGCTAAAAGTCACCTTTTAGCACCGGTTGGTGTCAACCGGTGCTAAAGGGTTTCCGAGGGCATCCGAATTTTACACCCGGTGCCAATGTTGTATTAGCACCGGATTTTAAGTGTGCCGAGTCCTATGAAGGGTGCGGATGTGTGTTTTTCTGATAGTGAGAAGAAACCATACAACCTTTAATATCAGCTATATAACCCACAAAACCTGCCAACATCTAACAGGTCCATGCCACTAACATCATGTGAAGTAACATAACACTTCTAGGTTTTAGTGATAGTCTGATAGGTAAATGAGTAGATGGCAAAACACCCTTCAGGTTGAGATACAACGTGATTACCATAACCTACCATCACCAAACCCTTATTATCATATAATAAAATAAAGTGGAGAACCAACTATGCAAAAGTGAAATGCAGTCTGCTGGTGAAAAAGTACTTGCACTAGGTAAGGTAGAATGTACCTTTCCTTCAGCAGTTCGAGCAGACAAGGCTATCTTCAGCCCAAGACGCCGAACCTTCTTTTGTAACTTGATTGCATGGCTTCGTGGTTTAGGCCCATGCATGGTCGCACCACCACGGAACTGTTTTTGGTTTTGTTTAATTCATAAACCCCAACAAGATCATATAAGAACTTAAGTCTGCAGGTACAGATCTAGGTATATGTACCCAGATGCACTATTTGAACATAATAAGTGTATTAACCTGAGGGCCACGCAATGTTCCATGCCGTGCTCTTCCAGTTCCTTTTTGATTGTAAGGTTTTCTTCCTGTGCCACTTCACTGATAGTTTTTGTTGAATGCGTTCCCTATTCAGGACACAGATAACAATAATATAAAACAATAAAAACCATGTAGCCCTAATTGGAACATTAAAAACATCACCATCCAAAACCATGTAGCCCTTATCCTCATTGTGAAAGTTTGTTACTCTGGCCACTAGGTCTTCATATTGCCCTAAAACACATAAAAACAAAATCCACATCACTAGAGAAGCAAAGACAAAAGGGAAACACATCCAAGCATCTCAGTCAGATATTCTTGTTTGTGAGGGTTAAATGTATGAGAAAGAAGGTTGTACAAGTTCTGGTAAATCCACAGATAGCACATCAAAGGAAAGATATACACATGTACAAGTTTTTTTAAGACAGGGCAAAAGTTGCAAAGCACCACGACCAGAAATATTAGAGAGATTCCAGTTCATAATTCAAATACGAAATTTCTTTTGGTGAACTGCATATTACAATATCAGCCCAGAAGTAAAGTGACCTGAGGCCTAAAAGTTTTTTTTAACTCAATGCTGAATTTTGCAATATTCATTGTTAAAGAATTAAGATCAATGAAAAGTTAAAAACATAAATTAACCAGCAGACATATTTATAGCAGCAGGTTGCACACCAGTAGTAGTGGACGTGACAGTGTAAAATGGCCTCTAAGTAGACAACTTTTTGTGACGTTAATGTGGCAAATGTTGGCACAAGAATGAACAGAATTAAAAGAAGGCACAGAAATAGTACCGATCTTTCTTTCAGGTGTCCAAACAGTTTGGCTAGAGAGCAACTCTGGAGGAATAAGAACTTCATTTGACAAAAAGAAAAGTAAATACAGAGAAGCTATTAGAAAAGCGGGTGGAAAGGTTAGTTACTGTGATTCACCTAGCAAGTTCTTCATGTCACATAAGACCGGATAATGGGATCAGTAGAATATCACGAAAGAGGCCTCCAAGTTCCACTAGTATCATTTGGCACAGTTAATATCTTGGCTTGTGTAACATGATTAAATAACATGACCATATAGAGGTTCAACAACATTAATATGCACGCAAATAACATGATGACCATATAGAGGTTCAACAACATTAACATGATTAAATTACCTCAAGATGAGCTTCTATCAATACACACCAAACCAAATTCGTAGTTCTGTTGTAGTCTGTCCAAGCTCGTAAGAATTAAGGCATGCATTTCTACATTTTGTTCCTTAAATGCGAAAAGAAATATGCCTACAAATGATGGACTACAGACGTTCCTTCCGCACTGCAGCATTTCTGTTTTAAGAGCTTGGCTAGACTTTAAAGAAAACACCAACATCAGTCCCCATCCAAAACAACATTTCTAAAGAAGCGAGTCAAACCGAGCAAGAGCAATCATCCAACCACACTCCAGACGTGCTCAAGTAAATCATGGTGCACTAGGATAAGGAAGAATCCAAACCAATCCCGAACCGAACATTCAAACAGCCACTAATTGCCTCGTAGATATACAAGTGTTCTCGAAACCGCGGAAAGGCTTGGTTGAGTGGAAACCTGGCCTTAGGACAGGTACATTGGTGTCGTCTAATAGCCGATTTCATGCAGTGACACGTAATCTTGAGACGACTTATTAGACAACCTATACAATAGGTTGTTGTTTTGGTTGTCTTATAGTAATACAATATCTCTTAATTTATGGGAAAATAGAGAGATATTATTGGTTGCATGGCAATCAAACTCATACAATGGTAGGGGAGTTGTCTCATACTCCTATAATTTAGCTCATGAGCTAGTTGTTTCACGAAACAACGACCTCATTCTCTCACCTCGCTCCCTCTCCTCCACATCAGCAAAAATCCTATGTGACACTGCATGAGACGACCTATGAGACCGCCGACATGTAGCAATGTACCTGCCCTTAAACCACCATTAAACCCTACCAAAAGGCGATCCAGAGACCGTGCCGGGCACTGCTACGGCGCGTGGAGCTAAACCAAACCAACCAAAAGGAAAAGAACATTCGAAGAGATATAGAAGGTGGCGCGAGAGGGGGCAAGGAGCCGGACCTTGCCGCTACAGACGGCGTTGGGGAGCGCGGGCTGTACGGGGCAGGGAGGCCTGGGCGACGGACCCACGACGGTGGCGGTGCGGAGAAGCGAGGCCGCGCGGCGCACGCGCGCACGCATGGGTGGTGCGGGCACGGTGGGTTAACGGCGGTGGCGGCGAACGAGATCGGCGTCGGCTGAGGACGTGTAGAGAGGAACCGCGGCGGCGACGATTGTGATGCGCGGCTGGGGCCTCTTCCTGCCCGTCCGATCACCATCGGACGGTACGAGTTGGGTGGAGCGAGAGGAACGCTGAAAGTGGGGCCACGAGCGAGCTGGGCCACCTGCCACGTGGCCCCCGGAGAAGCTAGCTATCGCCAGCCCAGACGATGCAAAATAGTAAATTCGGCCTAGAAATAAGGAGGAGGCTGGCCCATATAAGTTGTTGCTCGGTTGTTTCCTAGTGGGAAAAAGTCCTTTCTACACCTTCAACTATCAACTTTATCCGATTATCAACCCTCAACCACAATACCATATATTCAACACCCTTCAACTTTCCAAACCATCACATGATACAGCTATAAAATGAAGGTGCAAGCCTCGAGCCGCGCCCTACAGATTGGATTCTGCCACATTGCTTTCAATGTTGGGTACCACATTGCACAGTCTTCGGAGATGACCACGCATGTGACTGAGAATTTCATCTGCAACACGGAGCAGAAGCTCCGCCTTGCCCATGAGCACAAATTCCTGAATCCGCTCAATCCCAGGTCATGATGTTTTGACATATAAACAACAGTTTGAAATTCTCAGATCATGATGTTCTCTCTTCATTTTGGACTTGCAAAATGCACTCCTGGGAAACTATATATCTAGCGTGTCTACCTTAGCATGTTTCGAGAATTTGATCATAAGAAAGGTAGTGGTCGATCGGCAATATAAATACAACTTTTGATTTGTGAAGCAAGGCAAAGCCGAGAGGGGTAATAACTTGTGCATAGCAGCAACTGAATGGGTTGGCAACCACTATATATTCAGTTGGCATTCATGCTTCCTGTCCTAAGCCAGCAGAAAAATGCGTTCGGACAGTGGAATTCAAGTCTGCTGATGGTTTGATAGTTAGTTTCTGATACTATATGAAGGTCCTTAAGGCCTCCTCTACCGTATTTTGCATAGTAGTCCATATATATACACAAATAACTATTGCACGAGACACTCGGAGGGAGAACGAAGATCACGTGAAGCAAGCGATGGTTGTGCTTTGTTCGGAGAGTAACTTGGTCAGTCACGTACTCACGTCACATGATACAGCAATAAAATGAAGGTGCAATGCGGCCGTGTGTGATAGGCCTGATGTTTGATCAGTCTTGACCATCCGTGTGTGTCAGACTGTCGTCTGAACTACAGAGAGAATAAATGATGGCGCTTTGCAACCTCTTCGTCTTAATTAGCATGAAAGAGATGGTGCTAGACTGCTAGTAGGTCCTGCTAACCTGGGTGACCGACCACACACGAACATGTGACAGCAGCTCTCAGCATCAGTGGTGCCGATACAGGTTTAACTAATAATTCCAAAAACGCGTCTCAGAAAAGGTGAAACGCTGGAAACGCATTTTTGGTACGAGTGTATGACAGAAGTCTTTGACTCCCTGTGGTTTTGTGCAATTTGTTGTTAGTTCTTAAGTACAATTGTAGCCTGTAGCCATGTTTTAGATCAACATCCCCGTTCCGTCATAAGTTGATTTGGAAGCTTAAAATTCCTCTCAAAGTTAAGATCTTTATGTGGTACCTTCTAAAAGGGGTGATTCTCACAAAGGATAACCTGGCTAGGAGGAATTGGAAAGGAAGTCAAAAATGTTATTTCTGTAATACTAATGAGACAATTAGACACCTTTTTCGAGTGCCACCATGCCAGGATGATATGGCAAATTGTTCATATAGCTACTGGCCTGTCCCCTCCAACATCAACTTCCCATATGCTAGGGAATTGGTTCTTGCCGTTTAATAAAAATGACAGGCACGTGGTGCTGCCTTATGTTGGGCTATCTGGCGATACAGAAATGATATTATCTTTGACAACGCCCGATATATTTTTGTAGACTATTTTCAGGGGAGCATACTGGCTTCGCTTTTGAGCGCAGCTGCAGCGTGATGACAGGACGAAGGAGGTTTTCAAGGCTACTAGTATTTCTTTGGAGATCATTGTATTAGAGATGGCAAATCTTGGTTGGAAACTTAATTTTAGAATTGGTTTTGTTTCTCAGCTTTCGTCTTTCTCCCCTTTGGTAAACAGCGGTGATAGCTGATTTTGTAATAAGTGAAGGCTGTGTACGTTTTGTAGAAGCCGGAATAAAATTCCATTATCTAAAAAAAAAGCTACAATTTTATCACCGCCCGTGACTGCCAAGTGTATTAGAAACCGTGGCTTCTGACAGTTTGAATTCAGTCACTAATTTGGTTGGTAACCATGTCTGCATTTCTCCTAGGAGATTTACTACTGTATTTGATTCCTTATGTGCAGCTTCAGTCATCAGAAGGTCGAATGACAATGACCTGACTGGAAGAATTTACTAAGTATTGACTCGGATTCTTCTGATTAGCAATTTAGCATATATACTTTGTTTTTGCGGGTATACTTTTTACTGATCTGCTGGCTGATGCCCAGTGTAGAATTTGTATCGATCTCTATTACACGTACCTCTGACGTGAGGAAAAAAGTAGATGCTACAGGATGCATCTGGACGCTAATACCAAGTTTCTCAAGATGCACAGACTCGATGGTCAGCTCTTGTAGACAGCATCCAGCCGTGTGAAATGAGGTTTCAGCACCTCGTGCTGATACTTGTGAGGCTATTACTGCTTCGGATGCACTGCCGTGGAAAGGGAGGCTCACTGGTTTGCGGTCGACCGCACGGAGGGTTCCGTGCGGTCGATCGTCCGACCAGGTGTTTTTTCCCTTTTTGTTAACTCTCGGTCGTCATCTTTCCATTTTAGGATTCTCCATTCGCGTTCTCTTTTCCTTTTCGTCATTTGTTTTCCGGTGCCGTAAAACATTGACCCATTCTCTTTTTCCGTGTCCTCTTTTATCTTTTTTTTCTTTAACTTTTTTGAAACGTCATTCGGGACCATGGAAAATAGGGATTAAATATGGGTGGGGGAGAGATGATAAAAGCTAGTTTCAAATAGTCATGAAATAGAAAAAATACATCAAAATATACATTATTTGAACTAAGATGTAAATTTAAACACTTCTGTCTCTATTTTCCTGACATGCATAGGAAAAAAAAACAAAAGTCACGCCTTCTAAAATGAAAAAAAAACATTGAAGCAGCACATGATGTCTTCTTTTTGGATCCATTATTTTGTGCTTGCCCTAACCAAAATGCAGAAAAAAAAACAAAAGGAATCAGTTATATATATACACATATATAAAGTGGATTTTGACAGAAAAAATTGTGTATAGAAAAGTACTTTGGGTACAAAAGTTATGTGAGTTATCTAAGAAGAGTTCTTCCCAAGCTTTTGTAGAAATGATATTTGGATTGTTAGAAAAAAAACTTTTGTACAAAATCTTTTCCGCAAAAAGAAACTAACCGCATGTAGACAACATTTTAGTATGCAACTTCTAAGCAAAATCATTGTGAAAAATAAATCTAACTTTGTTTATAAAACTATTTCTAAAAATATTATAGATAATTTTTTCCAAATGTTTTATATCTAACTTTGCCTAAACATTTTTTTAGGAACTCACATGCAAAACTATTCTACTTTTGTGCAAAACGTATTATGCAAAAAAGTATTTTAGATAAAAATATTTCACGAACTTCACTGAAAAACTTATGTGGATCATTCTTTTGAAAAAGTTTTCACAATAATACAGAATATTTTTTTTAGAATGATTACATACAAAAGTTTTACAAATAAACTATGCTATAGCAATTTTCTGATATAGAAATTTAGAAACTCACATGCAAAACTATTCTACTTTTATACAAAAAGTATTTATGCAAAAGTTATTTTAGATAAAAATATTTCACGAACAACTTCATTGAAAAACTTATATGGATCATTCTTTTGTAAAAGTTTCGACAATAATACATAATATTTTTTTAGAAAGCTTACATACAAAAATTTTACAAATAAACTATTCTATAGCAATTTTCTGATATAGAAATTTAGAAACTCACAGGCAAAAACTATTCTACTTTTATACAAAAAGTATTTATGCAAAAATTATTTTAGATAAAAATATTTCACGAACAACTTCATTGAAAAACTTATATGGATCATTCTTTTGTAAAAGTATTGACAATAATACAGAATATCTTTATAGAAAGCTTACATACAAAAATTTTACAAATAAACTATTCTATAGCAATTTTCTGATATAGAAATTTAGAAACTCACAGGCAAAAACTATTCTACTTTTATACAAAAAGTATTTATGCAAAAATTATTTTAGATAAAAATATTTCACGAACAACTTCACTGAAAAACTTATATGGATCATTCTTTTGTAAAAGTATTGACAATAATACAGAATATCTTTATAGAAAGCTTACATACAAAAATTTTACAAATAAACTATTCTATAGCAATTTTCTGATATAGAAATTTAGAAACTCACAGGCAAAAACTATTCTACTTTTATACAAAAAGTATTTATGCAAAAATTATTTTAGATAAAAATATTTCACGAACAACTTCACTGAAAAACTTATATGGATCATGCTTTTGTAAAAGTTTCCACAATAATACAAAATATTTTTTAGAAAGCTTACATACAAAAGTTTTACAAATAAACTATTCTATAGAAATTTTCTGATATAGATATTTAGGAACTCACATGCAAAAACTATTCTACTTTTATGCAAAATTTATTTTAGATAAAAATATTTCACAAACAACTTCCCTAAAAAAACTTATATGGATCATTCTTTTGTAAAAGTTTCCACAATAGTGCAGAATATTTTTTAGAAAGCTTACATACAAAAGTTTTACAAATAAACTATTCTATAGCAATTTTCTGATATAGAAAGAATGTTTCTATAGGACATGTTTTTTGAACTATCATGCTTCATTTTTATATAGAATTTTTGAAGTACTTTTCTACTACACCATTATAATATTTTTATTATATTTTCTAGATTTTGTATAGAAGTTTTGGATAAAAATATTGTAGATAACTTGTGCACAATATCAACTTAGATAACTTATATACATTTTTTTAGAAATTTTTTTATAGAACTTTATGTAGACAAGTTTCAAATAAAATCTTTTACCTAGATTTTTCAAATAAAGTTTCTATAAATACTTTATATTCAATAATTTGGTACAAGACTTTTCCAAAAGATATTAGATAGGAATTTCTAAACAATTTCTGTAAAAATGTATAAGAAACTTTCTAATAAAAATCATTTGCATAACTCACATGTTGAACTATTTCATAAAAAAGTTTCTAGATAACTTTCCTCCGAAACCATTTCTACAAGGATTTTAGCACAGTGCATTTTCTTTAGACTGATACATACAAATCGGAGTGTATATCCTATTATATCATTAACAAAATCAGAGTGCATATGCTAATCAGAGAGCAGGTTGATCGACTAATTGGAGTGTGGTTGCTCGGGTGGGAGTGCAGGACCTGCTTACCTTGACCACTACTGCTGTAGACCACCGCATTGTGACTGAGAGGAGACTGCAAAAACATTGCCCTGGTGCAAACATGAAACAAGTCAGACCATTTATTTGCTTAACTGAAGTAAAATAAGTCATTGGGAAATTCAAAAATAAAAAGAAAATGTGCTAAGCAGCCAAAATCCGGTTGAATCTATTAGGTAGTATCAACACATACAGAATAACCATACCGTTCTTGCAGGAGATATACTTGTAGTTTTGATGAAGGTATAAGCCCCAAATTAAAATAGTTTGTGCATGGTAGTAGTTGAAATTTTTATCAGAAACACTGACCTCTAGATAAATAAAGTTGTGGCATAACAATCTCTTACCCTGCACTACTAGAGCATGCTTGAGATACCAATAGATATGGCTACCAACTACATAATCATGAAAAAGACATGTTTCATGAAAACCTTCAGATTTTGCAAGACAAAAGCATTATATATTAAAAAAAGATATGAAGTGCAAGTCTGAGAACTATGGTAAGATGGGCACAATTTTGGCATGAAAAAAGAACAATTGTAGATATTATATAACATAATTGGGAAAAACCAGTAGCTATAAATCTTAAATAAACCTCAGTTTCATAAATTAACACATGTTCTGCAGAGCATGTTCGATTTGTGAACTGTCCAGAACTTAATATCCCTATCCCATCACCATACTCCATATTTTTGCTGACTTGCTATATTGAAACTGAAATAACAAGGAAAAGAGATGAAGTAAGGGTCTAGCATTAACATAATCGCAACACAAAGTTTTTCTTAACAGTGTTTTTCCCTAAATGCATTTCTATACAAGTCTGTAAAATGACCTATATGAAAATAGTTCAATCGTCATTCATACAAGCAAACAAGTTTAGTACCACATTGACTGCTATCCCCTTCATCATTTTACATTTGAAAATCACTAATGTCAAAGATATTAATAATTCAGGAAGGTAGCTATAGGTAACTACATATGGGGAGTTTCTACCTAGTCAACAACTGGCCAGGGAAAGAATCTGTCAACACCGGAGGTTCAGGCATTTGTAGGAATGTCAGCTCAACAAGCATACGTGTATTAACAGCTAAATCTTGGCTCAGTCGTCAAAGCTCAAGTAGGCTTAAGCTCAGCTCATGAAAAGTGAGTGCTGCTCTTCCATAGAAAAACTCAATTGCAAATCATGTAAGGTACAGCTCGACATACAAAAAGTCAGCAATTACCCTTAAAATTCAATAAGTCATTCAAAATATCTTGTAGATAAAGCGAGACAAAAACAAGTGGGGACATATAACAAAAGGATTAAATCAAGTCTTAACCACATTGTTGAGTACTAGAAATGCTGAAGATCAAACTAAGCTTTAATCAGACTAGAGCAATCTAAGCTCAAGTAAATTCTAGGATCCGATCCAACGTACGTGATGCTTTTGGCAGGTGTCAGGTTTTAGATTTCAATTATTTCTAGACTTGATGGCTGACGACACTGCAATGAAAAAAGGCTACTGAAAAAATCAGTAATATGCAATTGTTATTAAGCCCCAGATATTTACCAAGTTATGGTGACTTGGTGCCAAACGTAAACCTAATTTGCAACAAATATGAGGACAATAATTAGCGATGGCTTGCAAAAGGCCTGCAGGTGGTTAGCTTCTTTTCCATTTCTGAATGAATGGCCAAAGTTTTTCAATAAGATAGCTGGGAAGCTAGCAGCCCAAATATATTAGAGAGTCGTTGTCTGTAGTATAATGGAAAGAGATCGCTACCGGCAATTTTGATCCACAGATCAGGGGTGTTCCAAACGCAGCTACAATTCTACCACTAGTCATAATGGCCAAAAGCAAGCAGCAATTCCATCCAATCTATAGCCAACGAGGACATTGCAGCTAGGCATCGTGTGAAACGAGACAACGACGGCACATCCAATCCAAGGAAGGAGAGAAAAATGTAGAACGGAGTGGATCCAACTGACCGAATCTGAGGAAATCGAAGAGGCGCTGGATGTTGTGCGATATTTCGGAGATGTGGGCTTGTGGTTCTCCAGGGCTAGCGTGAATCCACCAGGCTCCTGCTCCCGGAGGCTCGCACACCAGATCCGAGCTCCTCGGTCCGAGCCAACCCGTCGCGATCTGCCGCCGCCGGTGCACTCTAGGCAAAGCCCCAGCCGCGTCCTCGCGGCACTAATCGCCACCCGCTGAGCCGCATCTCTCGCTGTTCGCTGCTCGGGCATCCCATGGTTGCCCGTCCCCAGTCCATCGCTGCTGCCGCGCTAGGGTTGCGCCACCGCTGCCGCACCGGGTCTCCAACCCCTTGCGGCCGCAGTTCGAGGAGCAAGGAGGCTCCGGTGAGCGCACGCGAGGAGGTTGAGGGCCCCTGAGACGGGGATGCGACGTGCTCGGGGCTCTCGGAGGCATCACCGCGAAAAGGATGGCAATGGAGAGAGAGAGAGAGAAAGGGAAGGCAAATGGGAAGACGGAAAGAGATGGAGTGGGTGTCTGGGTGAGTGGAGCCGGAAAAGAGAAAGGAAATGAGCTTCCGTCGGTGAGCCTCTCTAGAAGGTCAGATCGACCGCAAGTTAGCTTATGTGCGGCCGGCCGCAGATTTAACATTGCGGTGGAAAGGCCATATCTGCGGGCACGCGGTGGAGTCGAGGTAGAGGAATGGTTCTTGAGAATCCATGAGTGTGTCTCAGACTCAGAATGTCATCTGCAGCACAGATATCTTCCTATCTCCTGAACCCATCTTCCTGAATCCACCCAATCCCATGTCATCAAATGGAACAGTCTGAATTTGTGCCACCACTATATGAGTTTCTGTGTTTCTTCAATTCGAATGGATGGTCCTTCATTATATGAATTTGTTTTTGATTCGTTTATCTTTGGTCTAAAACCTTATGTACTTTCTTAATCGCATAGATGAGAAATTTCTCAAAAAATAAATCTAATGGCTATTTGTTGTCAACTGATCACTAGAGTTTATTGACCAGAAAACGGGCCAGGTGCCAAAATACTTGAGCATGCAGAGGAGTTTCTTGTACCTCCTACGTGTAATCCGACCAGACCAGTTTTATAACCCGGTCAGACCGATTTTGCTAGAATGCTTGGCAAAGATCCGCATGTGCATGCCAGTGTGCCCTAAACTCGGCAGGCTAGCTAGAAGGCCTCGTCACACCCCGGAGACGAGAGATGAACAACATATAAAGTTGGAAAAGTAGGGTAAAGGGTAAAAGAATTATTAATAGATCCGATTGTGATGTACTAATTGGTAATATATTGCCCTTTATCTTTTAGAGAGAGGAGGTACTGTCCCAATAAAAATCGAAGCTTATACAAACCACGTGATAAAATACAACGCCTACTAAGACACAATTAAAAACTGGTCTAACCAGTTTGGGTGTCAAGTCTTTTTTCCCAAGTCAGAACTCGGAATCGGACGTTCTATATATGAATTTGATTGTTTCGACTTGAACTAAACAATGGTGAAGTTCAATTTGCATTCTGAGACACTTACTAAAAGCAATTTGATTGGTTTTAGAAACTGATCAGATCGGTTTTTTCAAATTGCTTGACCTGTAATCCTGAATACTACTGATAATTTTGGTTGTCAACAGAGTTTTGTCAAAATTATGAGGGGATAGTTTTACTTTTTATGATAGTTTTTACAATACTAGTAGATTGCGTGTATAATTAAAAACATAGTTTACGAAAAATTATATTCACAAAACTTAATAACCAAGTAAACAATAATTTATACTGCACCCTCACCGCTACCTCCTCGAGCAACGCCACCTCGGTCCCTCCCTCCACCCGGCGCTCAACGCCTGCCGCACGAGCTGCTCCGGAGAGCTCATGGCACCCACCGGCTGCTCCGCGTCCCTCATCGTGCCGCGCCAGCGCGCGTGATCGGCGCGTACCCGTCACAGCCGGTGAGGTTGTAGTACCCGACGGCGAGCTCCGCGGTGTGGCTCGGGTGCCGGTACCACCAGTGGATCCCGGAGACCTTCGTGGCGAGCTTGGCCCTGCACCCCAGGAGCACTCTGTTGGCCTCGTCGAGGACCCTGTCTCCGTGCTCGATCAGCTGGATGGTGTCCCACGTCAGGAAGAAGCGCCCCTACTCGGTGAGGTAGGTGCCCACCTCCGCCGCGAAGAACCTCGTGTCCTCCGGCGTGTCGTTGACCTCGCCGGTGTTGCGAGGGAGCTCCCACTCTGTGTGCCCGGCCTCCGCCGTGGCCGCCTTGAAATCTGCCTCCAGGTACTTGTCGTAGCACCGCACCATATTATTCGAGCGGATTCTGAATCGCCGGTGGAACTGCTGCTACGCAAAGTGCTGTGAGGAGGTTTAATTTTTTTTCTTCAAAAAGTACGACGAAAGAGTCTGAGGAAAATTGTTGGTCCAAAAGAATCTACTGTGGCTGATTTATGGGCTCGTCGACCGTCGAAAGTTTTGAATCTTTATAGTATATAGATGTGCTCATTGGATTAATCTAAGGCATTGGATCTTCACAAAATCAACGGTTTATATATATTCTTTTCCTTTTTATTTGGTATATACTCTTTGGATTAATCTAGATCATTAGATCTTCATCTAATGGTGTATATTCTTCTCTATTTTAGATTAAAGTGTAAATTTCTATACCAAATTTCTATGCCCTTCGTGGTGGCTTCTTTTAACAAATATAATATATAGATATTACTAGTATATATAGAGGGAAAAATAAAGCTGGCATGAACCGTTAATGAGAAACAGAGATTAGTGGTTTCCAATCCATTCAGTGATGATACCCTTGCTGGTACTGTTCATACTTTACCTATCAGAAATTTTATAGTTCCGCTACCTCATGTGATTAAATTCGCAAAATGCTAAGGTGGACCTTATAGATATATATAATTTTTCAAGCACTGCATTTTGCACGTCGTAACTGGGGATCCGTCCAAAACCTTATGTACTGGTGTAGCAACGCCACTTGTAATAGTTTTGGACGGATCCCCAGTTACGACGTGCAAAATGCAGTGCTTGAAAAATTATATATATCTATAAGGTCCACCTTAGCATTTTGCGAATTTAATCACATGAGGTAGCGGAACTATAAAATTTCTGATAGGTAAAGTATGAACAGTACCAGCAAGGGTATCATCACTGAATGGATTGGAAACCACTAATCTCTGTTTCTCATTAACGGTTCATGCCAGCTTTATTTTTCCCTCTATATATACTAGTAATATCTATATATTATATTTGTTAAAAGAAGCCACCACGAAGGGCATAGAAATTTGGTATAGAAATTTACACTTTAATCTAAAATGGAGAAGAATATACACCATTAGATGAAGATCTAATGATCTAGATTAATCCAAAGAGTATATACCAAAAAAAAGGAAAAGAATATATCTGAATCGTTGTTGACCATCCAAGCATGTGTCTCGGCCTGTCAGTTTGCATCACTGAGCAACAACTCTTCTTGTCCCTTGAAACACATTTATATTCCCGAATCCGCCCAATCCCATGTCATGACTGGATCGGAACATAGAACTGTTCGAATTTCTCGCATCAAGTGCTTTCCAGTTTTCAGCGTGATGACAGGACGAAGGAGGTTTTCAAGGCTACTAGTATTTCTTTGGAGATCATTGTATTAGAGATGGCAAATCTTGGTTGGAAACTTAATTTTAGAATTGGTTTTGTTTCTCAGCTTTCGTCTTTCTCCCCTTTGGTAAACAGCGGTGATAGCTGATTTTGTAATAAGTGAAGGCTGTGTACGTTTTGTAGAAGCCGGAATAAAATTCCATTATCTAAAAAAAAAGCTACAATTTTATCACCGCCCGTGACTGCCAAGTGTATTAGAAACCGTGGCTTCTGACAGTTTGAATTCAGTCACTAATTTGGTTGGTAACCATGTCTGCATTTCTCCTAGGAGATTTACTACTGTATTTGATTCCTTATGTGCAGCTTCAGTCATCAGAAGGTCGAATGACAATGACCTGACTGGAAGAATTTACTAAGTATTGACTCGGATTCTTCTGATTAGCAATTTAGCATATATACTTTTTTTTGCGGGTATACTTTTTACTGATCTGCTGGCTGATGCCCAGTGTAGAATTTGTATCGATCTCTATTACACGTACCTCTGACGTGAGGAAAAAAGTAGATGCTACAGGATGCATCTGGACGCTAATACCAAGTTTCTCAAGATGCACAGACTCGATGGTCAGCTCTTGTAGACAGCATCCAGCCGTGTGAAATGAGGTTTCAGCACCTCGTGCTGATACTTGTGAGGCTATTACTGCTTCGGATGCACTGCCGTGGAAAGGCCATATCTGCGGGCACGCGGTGGAGTCGAGGTAGAGGAATGGTTCTTGAGAATCCATGAGTGTGTCTCAGACTCAGAATGTCATCTGCAGCACAGATATCTTCCTATCTCCTGAACCCATCTTCCTGAATCCACCCAATCCCATGTCATCAAATGGAACAGTCTGAATTTGTGCCACCACTATATGAGTTTCTGTGTTTCTTCAATTCGAATGGATGGTCCTTCATTATATGAATTTGTTTTTGAATCGTTTATCTTTGGTCTAAAACCTTATGTACTGGTGTAGCAACGCCACTTGTAATAGTTTTGGACGGATCCCCAGTTACGACGTGCAAAATGCAGTGCTTGAAAAATTATATATATCTATAAGGTCCACCTTAGCATTTTGCGAATTTAATCACATGAGGTAGCGGAACTATAAAATTTCTGATAGGTAAAGTATGAACAGTACCAGCAAGGGTATCATCACTGAATGGATTGGAAACCACTAATCTCTGTTTCTCATTAACGGTTCATGCCAGCTTTATTTTTCCCTCTATATATACTAGTAATATCTATATATTATATTTGTTAAAAGAAGCCACCACGAAGGGCATAGAAATTTGGTATAGAAATTTACACTTTAATCTAAAATGGAGAAGAATATACACCATTAGATGAAGATCTAATGATCTAGATTAATCCAAAGAGTATATACCAAATAAAAAGGAAAAGAATATATCTGAATCGTTGTTGACCATCCAAGCATGTGTCTCGGCCTGTCAGTTTGCATCACTGAGCAACAACTCTTCTTGTCCCTTGAAACACATTTATATTCCCGAATCCGCCCAATCCCATGTCATGACTGGATCGGAACATAGAACTGTTCGAATTTCTCGCATCAAGTGCTTTCCAGTTTCGACGTGCAAAATGCATCCACTTCAGGAAAATTTTATATCTAGGGTCTGCCTTACAACGTTGCAAAGTTTGATCAGAATAAAGGCAGACTTCTGATTTGTGAAGCAACAACACCGGGAGGGTAATTTATATATCTAGTGGCACCCGAGTGAGTCGCCAACCACTAATCTGCCAGGCATTAATTCATGCTTGGTCTTAGCTTTATGGCCCTATATATACTGGCTGCCTTTTACCGGCATGCCGGAAAGATTTATACATTAACATGAATGCTATGTCACTTGGTTTCTCTCTTCGTATGAAGATGTTGTTGGGAGAATGAACCTGTATAAGCAGCATATCTACATGGAGGAAGAGGGGTCAATATTGTAGGCTGCTCTAATTTGTACTACATATGTAATGAACTGAAGTTACATATGGCTTATTTTCATTTATCTCCCTTATACTAGAATGAATTCTTTTCTTTAGGTTTCCTTTGGTTTAGTTTTGCTCTAGAAATTCTTTTCTTTAGGTTTCCTTTGGTTTGGGGTTTTTCTTAACCTGATCTAGAAATTCGCACTATTGGAGAATCGAATTGAACCCATGACCTAAGGCTGCTAACTAAAATATTGCAACCATCAGAACTACAAGCTTGCCTATTACATATTTACTTCTATAATCTGCAGAATAGACCAAGATATCTTCCTGACTCCTGAACCCATCTTCTTGAATCTGCCCAATGCCATGTCATGAAAATGGAAGAGCCTGAATTTCTCACATCAAGTCCTCCCAAAGTATAAAGCGCAAAATGTCATTATATATTTAGGGACTAGCTACCTTGTGGTTTTACAAAGTTTTCGATTTGTATAGCATAAGAATACTGGTAGGGGCAACTTATATATGTATATAGAAATCAGTGAATGGGTTGGAAAGCACTAATCTCTGTTTGTTATTCAACTGCAAACCATCTCCCACTTTGACTTCCTCATGGCTTAATATTACAGAGTTCATAAAAATCCAGTTAATACAATTTCTAAATATGGTTCTTTGTTGTCGATCAGGGCATGCCACAGATGCAGCTGCACCCTTTGAGGACTGAGATTGTGACGACGAAGGTTCAGAGATGAACAGTAGTGTTTCTCAGACTTCCATATGTAGTAAGTAGCAGCAGATCTGCCTTTGGCATGAACGCGAATTCCTGAATCCACTCGATCCCAATTCATGATTATTGGACATATTATATATAGTTTAAAAATCTCTCACTTCGTGTCACACCCGGTTTTAGAAAGAAAACCAGATGCTAACTATATGTATGCCAGGATCGAGTTTCATACATATAGCGACTTCATCAGTGAATAACAAAGACAGTGCACAACGTAAAGAGAGTTACATACTTTTATTACAGCAGAAGACATAAAGTATTTAACAAAACGAAAACGTATAAATAGCAGCGGAACTCCATCTATCTCCGCAGGCAGCTGACAGGAGGAACACGTACGCCTAAAACTCCACATCATCTTCATGAAACTCCACAATATCTTTCCCTTCTGAGCAGCATCCATTTATATGGAACAAAATAATTTGGAAATAGCAAGGGTGAACACATGTCGTACTCAGCAAGTGTAGAGCAAAACAAATGATATGCAAGGCTAAAACAAGGATAGACTGGCAATTAATAGCATCATGCACTTTTAGTTGGTCAAATTTTATTAGCATCATAATTACTAGCAAGTATAAGTGTATACCAAGCCATAATTAATGAATATCATAAACCCATCATATTCAAGTAACCACAGTTTAGATCATATTCAAGTATATTAATCATGTAAGGGTCCAGGCCGCTCTTGACCGTGAGCACGGCTGTTATAACAGCTTTACACTCTGCAGAGGTTGTGCACTTTCACCATAAGTCGTGATTCCCATTGCCAAAGGCATGTACCCTTCCCACACCACGTGGACAGAATACTGGGTTTCACTACGAGGCCTTTCCAAAAAATTTCTTAATGTGTGTGTGCTCCCTTTCCATGCAAGTCTCTAGAAGGAAACACCTTCCTCTCCTGCGCCTCTGCACACGAACCATGCCGGTAGCAACCAGCCCCATCCAAAACATACAGTGCCTCCACACACAAGGAGTCCTTCTAATTACTTAGCCAAGACCAGAGCCATGTGGTTCTCATGGTTGTACTGTTTTCCTGGGTGGTTCTCCATGTTCCATTTAAAAGAAGTGATCTTGCCAATTAATTAATCATAAGAGTGTATATGGAACATAGAGTAGGGGTTCATTAACCAATCCCAGTTGGGCAAGCTAAGCAAAATCTACAATCAAAATTAATTATAATCCCAGCTGCAAGGTATAGTAAAGAGACTAGGAAATCCTTAATAGGTCCCATCATGATTAAAGAACATGCAAGCATAGCATAACTAAAAAGTGACGCATAACATTATTAGGACAAAAGCAAGATCAAGAATACACTTGCCTTAATTTCCAGAGAATAACTGCTCAGAGTCTTCACAAACTTCAATCTTCGAATTCCACAAGAAATTCCTATATATCACAATTGTTGCACCTTTCTATTCGCATCACAGGGGCACATAAAAAAAGCAATACAACAAATAAGAAACAGTATACCAATCAATTCCAACAGAACTAAACAGCAGCACAAAACTAATCTACACGTTACAACGAACTCGTGAGCGCAAGAATCGTTAAAATCGGAGTTAAAACGAGAGAGATATGGGATAAACAAGTTCATGGGTATAGGTATTTTAGGATTTTAGAAGTAAAAAGGAATTAAGAGTTATTGAGCGGGAGTGACTTGAGAATGACACAAACTGAAGAAAGAGAATTAATTAAATAACGGAAACAATTGGATTACTTGAAAATATCCATAGATCCGGATGGCCACAAGGTTTCTGAGACTTGAGTATACACGAAAAGAATACGTGAAGCATTCTAATTATTTTGTAGAAGGAAAGATTCTCGTTACTGCATAAAGGATGCTAGCTACTTGTTAGCTTCTGTACATTAGACGATGCACTGATGGGCAAAGAAACGGATTAGTGTTTCCTCGGCTTGGAACAACATACAGCTCCTTGGCTTGGCAATGGCTAGCTTGATCGGCAGATCAAAGGTGTGTGGCAGCTGCTCACGGACAGGGACAGTACGTGGCATGCATCAAGGTAATTCTCGTCTCGGAGGGTACCAGATCGACTAGCATGGTAGGACATAGGTGCATGAAAGGCGATGGCGCCGCGCGCACACAGCTCGGATCCGGGGAAGGCAGCAACAAACGCCGCACGACACAAAGAAACGGATACTCAAGCTAGGAATAAGAAAGGGAAACATCCTGACCGGCGGCGCTACTGAAAGCGAGGACCATGAATAATAATCTGCA
Organism: Echinochloa crus-galli; assembly: GCA_900205405.1. Lineage (NCBI taxonomy): Eukaryota > Viridiplantae > Streptophyta > Magnoliopsida > Poales > Poaceae > Echinochloa > Echinochloa crus-galli. The sequence goes on from OAMR01000161.1 coordinate 1,809,126, forward strand.
AGAACGGAACAGCAGAAGAACGGGAACATGATGTGCTCACCTATGGCATCCGATGAACGGCGACGATGACCGTGATGACCTGAGACCTAACGTGACGGCCGGAGACCAATTTCCACAAAGAGCTGCAGATCGATCTTGTGTGTCGAACTCCCCGGCAACGACGAAGAAGGCAGACCAGGCGGCGTCTGCTCGGACGAAGGACTGGTGCGCCGGCACCAACTAGGGCACGGAGATTGGTTTTGTAGATGGAAACAGGAAAGCAGGATTTTGGTGCACATCTATTTATATAGGCCGGCAGCGTAGCGTCAGGCTTGGGCTCACCCTAAGCACGCACGTTTGTTTTGGGTCAGCGTCCGACTCCAACTCGAACATGATTGAGTTCATCCTCAGCATGCAACCGGGAGAGATGAGAGACGGCCATGTGTTCCAGTAGCTTATAAAAATATAGCTTGATGTTTAGGTGAGTGGCGTATGATTGATGCCTGCTGATTAATTAGGGACTAAAATAATATGGAGAAAAAAAAAACCAAGGAGGCAGCTGATTCCCTTGCTCTCACGGTGGGAAAGGAAACTAGCTTATTTTATCTCTGATCTTGTTGATGACAGGAACTGAAGATGAAACCGGCGTGCAGCAAACGACAGGTCTGCACACTCTAAGATTGTAACAACTGTGCCACAAGAGCACAGAGAGAGATTTCTGACGATGATGGCCGGATTGGTTGGCTCGGGCCGAAGAGCGGAGCTGGCGAAATGAGTTGAGCCGCGGGGGAGAGAGCGAACCAACCAGAAGTTCAGGGAGCAAAAGGAACTAGCACAGAAACAAATATTCTAGAGATCAAACAATAGCAAATTAAGTTCGAATTTAAACAGAATTTAAATTCCAACTTAATTTACCAGCAACTTATTTTGACTAAAATTATTTAATGTGATGTTTAAATTGATTAAAAAGGCTAGGAATTCCAATTAAATTCAAGAAAATTTATTTGAGCCTTAATAAATCCTAGAAAATTTTCAGAAGTTGCTAGATAAATTATGTGATGAAATTTAGGGTGTTACAAACCTACCCTCCTTAAAGAGAATCTCGTCCTCGAGATTCGGAAGAACTTGCGAAGAGTTGGGGAAATTCTGCCATTAGCTCATCTTCTCGTTCCCATGTAGCCTCTTCCTCTGCATGATGACTCCATTGCATTTTGCACATCTTAATCACTTTACTCCTAGTAACTCTTTCTAATGTTTCCAAAATCTTGATCGGATGCTCCACGTATGTTAGATCATCTTGCACATTTAATTCTTCCAAAGGTAATTCCTCTTCAGGCACTCGAAGACACTTCTTTAATTGAGAGATATGGAACACATCATGAACATCAGATAATCTGGTTGGCAATTCCAACTGATAAGCAACCTCACCCTTCCTATCAATAATCTTGAAAGGTCCAATGAATCGAGGAGATAATTTGCCTTTTACCTTAAACCTTCTCAAGCCTCGAATAGGAGAAACCTTCAGATACACATAATCACCTACCTCAAAGGTTAGCTCTCTCCTTCTTGTATCTGCATAGCTCTTCTGCCTGGACTGAGCCGTTCTCAAATTCTCTCTGATAATCTGAACCTGTCTCTCAGCTTCATGCAAAATCTCTGGCCCAAACAGCTGACTTTCACATGTTTCACTCCAATACAAAGGTGTTCTGCACTTTCTACCATAAAGAGCTTCGAAGGGGGCCATCTTTTGACTAGCCTGATAACTATTGTTATATGAGAACTCTGCATATGGAAGACTCTTGTCCCAACTGCCTCCATGCTTCAAAGCACAAGCTCTCAACATATCCTCCAAAATCTGGTTAGTCCTCTCTGTCTGACCATCTGTCTGAGGATGATATGCAGAACTGAAATTCAACTTTGTATCCATAGACTCATGCAACTTCTGCCAGAATCTAGATGTAAACTGAAGATCTCTATCAGACACTATCTTTTTAGGTACTTCCCAACTCTGTTGCTGCTCAAATCCTTCTCCAACAGTTGGTTCTTCAGAGAAATCCTCGAACTGGTCGCTTCCTAATCGCATCACACAATCGCATGCAAAGAAACAATACACTAAATAAGAAACAGTACACCAAAAAATTCCAACATGTTTCCACCGGGAGAGCTAACTAGCATGGAATTTTTCATAGGGACCATGTTTATATTGTACTTAGCTACGTACTGAGCAGTAATAAAAGAATGGGATGCTCCAGAGTCGAATAAAACTGATGCATGGGCTGAGTTGACAAGAAACATACCAAGTACCACATCCTGTGCCTCCCCAACTGCCTCCATGCTTCAAAGCACAAGCTCTCAACATATCCTCCAAAATCTGATTAGTCCTTTCTGTCTGACCATCTGTCTGAGGATGATATGTAGAACTGAAATTCAACTTTGTATCCATAGACTCATGCAACTTCTGCCAGAATCTAGATGTAAACTGAGTACCTCTATCAGACACTATCTTTTTAGGTACACCATGGAGACAAACAATTCTGGACATGTATAACCTGTCTCTTATACACATCTGCACATCTGACAGTCTGGCTGGCAATTCCAATTGATAAGCAACCTCACCTTTTCTATCAACGATCTTGAAAGGTCCAATGAAACGAGGAGATAATTTTCCTTTCACCTTAAACCTTCTCAAGCCTCGAATAGGAGATACTTTCAGATACACATAATCACCTACTTCGAAAGTTAATTCTCTCCTTCTTGTATCTGCATAGCTCTTCTGCCTGGACTGAGCCGTTCTCAAATTCTCTCTGATAATCTGAACCTGTCTCTTAGCTTCTTGCAAAATCTCTGGCCCAAACAACTGACTTTCACCTGTTTCATTCCAATACAACGGTGTTCTGCACTTTCTACCATAAAGAGCTTCGAAGGGGGCCATCTTTTGACTAGCCTGATAACTATTGTTATATGAGAACTCTGCATAAGGAAGACTCTTATCCCAACTTCCTCCATGCTTTAAGGCACAAGCTCTCAACATATCCTCCAGAATCTGGTTAGTCCTCTCTGTCTGACCATCTGTCTAAGGGTGATAAGCAGAACTGAAATTTAGCTTTGTATCCATGGACTCATGCAACTTCTGCCAGAATCTAGATGTAAACTGAGTACCTCTATCATACACTATCTTTTTAGGCACACCATGAAGACAAACAATCCTGGACATATATAACTCTGCTAACTTAGCGCTGGTATAAGTAGTATTGACAGGTATGAAATGAGCTACCTTGGTTAATCTGTCCACAATAACCCATATAGAGTCATATCCTCCTCGAGTGCGAGGTAAACCAACAATGAAGTCCATACTAATCTCTTCCCACTTCCATTCAGGTACCTTGAGTGGTTGAAGCAAGCCTGCTGGTCTCTGATGTTCAGCCTTAACCCGCTGACACACATCACATAAAGCCACATGAGCAGCCACATCTCTCTTCAACCCATACCACCAGTACCTTTCCTTTAAATCCTTATACATTTTAGTACTACCAGGACGGATAGAATATGCGGAACCAGTACTACCTGCTGTATCCAGTCACAATATGATCAGTACTTTATTGTCAAGATAGGGTTCCTAATACGTACTGTAGGTCCAATTTTGTCCCAAGAGTAATGCTGTGGAGTTGTAAAGTTGTGGCTTTATTGAATTTATAAAAGGAATGATATGCTAACTAGCAGTTCTCTAAATAAATTGAATTTATAAACAGAGTGAAATGCAGACTAACGGTTCTCCAAATAATTTGCTTTACTGTGCCAAAGGCCCGTAAACCATTAAAACACATATTTTTGGTCTGAGCTTGTTATGTGTGTTATTTGAGTTTCAAATGTGCTTTTCTAGCATACATTATTTAGCTATGTGAATGGGTCATGCATTCACTGCTGCAGGATCATTTTTTACCACCGGCCGACCCCTCATCAGTGCTGGTTTAGGCACCGGAGGTGATTGTTCAACAATGATAATGCCCATTATTGTGAAAACCCGAAAATCTAAACCTAGAAGAATAATGAGGGGGTGGCTATTTTATTTCAAATAACCTTTGACCTAAGTCAAACCTAAGTTGACCAAAGAAAACAATGTGACCAAAATATTGTTTTAATCTCGCACTTATTAAGTGGTCATAGTCATAAGCATGTTTATCATAACAAACATATAGGAAGATTAGAACAAAAGATCAAGGAAATTTCAATTCAAAATTTGAATTTTAAAGCTCATGTGAGTAGGTTCTACAAACCCTTTTGATTCAGTAGGACTTAGTGCTCAAATAAAAAATCGTACAACGTGAAAGTTGTAGAGAATAAAAAGTTACAGAACTTTTCTTTTGGGAGATTTTGAAGTTTCAATGCAAAATCCTTGGCAATTTGAAGTCAAGCACAGTCTTCCTTGGTCAAACTCTCCCTCTCACCTTCCCCTGTTCTTCCCTCGCTCCAGAGCGCCGCCGCGCTGCACGCAGCGCCGCGCCAAATCCCGCCGCCGGCCACCCCGTGCACCAGGCCCAGCCAGTCCGAGCGCCCGCCGCGTTCCACGCGAAGCTGGTCCCTTTGGCCAGCCTCTCCACCTCCGTACGCCAGCGCCCGGCCTTGCTCTCACCGCGTCGCGCGCCGCGCTCCCGAGGCGGCCGCCGAGCTGTGCTTCGCCACGCGGCCGTCGAGGCCTGACCACCCCGACGCAAAACCCGACCAGCGACGCAAATGTGACCCGACCGAACCCCCAAACCCGCCAACCGCGCACGGCAACGATCGCCCGCCTGCCGCGGATCCTCGTCGGCCAATGCCGAGGCGCCCCGACGCGGCGCCGCCACGGTGCGCGGGAGCGAACAGCGAGCAGCATGTCCTCGACCACTCCCGCACACACACGATCCCGTTCCAGCCGCGCCCGCATCGCCCTCCCCCAGCTCGACCATGCCACGCGGCCGCCAAGCTCTGCTAATGGCGCCATTAACGCCGGCGAGCCCTCTCCGCGACGGTACACGCCCGGCCGGCCATCTGGACCCCAAGGCTTCGTCGTTAAGCCTCCATCCTCCCTCCTGTCGCCTATAAAAGGGACCCCAGACCCCACATTGGCTTCCCCGAGCTCGCCATCGCCATTGCTGCCGCCCAAGCGCCGCCGATCCACCTCATCGTGGGCAGCCCACTCCGCTCCATCTCCGCCCAAACCAAAACCACCATGGAGCTCCCTGACACCTAGCGCAGCTCACTGACCCCTAGAATCACCGTCCCTACCTCTCCCGAGCCGTTTCCCCTTTCCGCCGTCGCCGCCGTCCGCCGCCTCCGCGCGGGCCGCCGTGGACGGGCCGTCACAGCTTAAACCAAGCCCTTCTACGGCTTCCCCTCCACCTCACGAAGCTTCCCAACCAGTCATTCGAACCCGTAGACCATCCATGGCGCCGGCGTGAGCTCGCCAGAGCCGCTAGATCCACTTCGCCGCCGACCGCCGCCGTCAAGCAGTCTCCGACCTCGAAACCTATCCCAATCGACTCACGGTGAGCTCCTGAACCCCTTGGACTAGAACAAGTCGAGCGTAGGGTCCCACATTGCCGGAATCGAATGAGCGCCGCCGCCGGCCGGCCAGGGACCCCGTTGTTAAATTTTAAAACTTGTAGGGGCTTGAACGTAAACTGTGAGGGGTTAAAATGTGAAACTGAAGTTAAGTTTTTGACCAGAATGCAGAGAACTTTGAAAATCGATTAAAAATCGTAGGAAAATCATAAAAATGCAAACTAAATTTTGTTGGATTCGCTGAAACTAAATCTACAACTTTCGCAAAGCATATATATACTTTTTCTGCACTAGTTGTGATAAAAATCAATCTTTGTATAAGCACTTTAATAAATAACTTGAGCTACACAGAACCTTTGGGTCTGAGTTTTGGATATGTGGTCCCTCGCTGAACGACTAGGTCACTGTATAAAAATCGCACAAAATTTTGGACTCTAGCTTCTGTTTTGTATTTATTTCCATTACTAGCTTTGCTGTAGTAAGTCATTTTTAATAAATCAGTTTCTAAGTATTTTGGGCTAAAATTTTTATGACATGCTAGTGAAACTGTTAGCTTCTGTCAGTAAAATTTTAAGCTGGAACAGATGAGCTTTGCTATCTGAACTAATTTAACAGAATGTGTATTGCTAGAAAAATTTGGGAAAATTTTGTGAGCAAGTAGTTTCATGCAAGCCTTTCTAACTCAGTCATGTAAGTTGCTGATGTTACCTCATGAAATGCAACTTGTGGATTTTATATATGTACACAATCACCACATCCAATTTAGGTACAAGATTTCTTTTAAGGAGG
>OAMR01000161.1:1831783-1847279 GCA_900205405.1 Echinochloa crus-galli
AAAATTTTGTTCAACAAATTCCGCAGCAACGCGCGGGGTATCACCTAGTAATTTTGAAAGTCAATACCAAATAATAGCATATCTAATTGAATCTCAATTTACTGTGCAGTGCAGCGGAGTGGCAGGTACGCGCGAGATTGGAGGCCGTGGGTTTCGAGTCTCATGAACTGCTCTGTATTCCAGTACGCGGCAGAGGAATAATATGGGGGAGGCCAGAGGATGACCAATTATCAAATAAGAGATACTATTATACTGTTGGAGAAATTTAAAAAAGATTGAGACCCTGTTATACTATTGTTGACGCAAAATCTGCAGTTCACGCCAAGCACACAGCAAGCCGAATTAGCTGGCTTCACACTTGGCTCGAGCGTTCGGTTCCTGGAAGCGTGCCAGTCAATTTTCCTGAAACTGACAAAGGAACGTGGTTGTATCGGGTGAAACCCGACAGACAGCTATCTTCATCCAATTTAAGTGTCGGATCGCATTTGAGGCGATGTAAGTACATTTTTATTGGGTTAGGATGAGCGGTTCTGCCAGGCCCCCACTGAACCGGAGGAGCAACAAATTGTACATGTTCATGGTATAAAAATCTCATAGGTATTTCTAATAGCCTAGTAGTATGTAGGAGCACAGAAAAATACTCTGGATCTTTGAGTAGACTGTTGGAACAAGAGATTGATTTAAAAATCAGACTGTGAGCTCTGCCTAGTACAAGCATGATGTCACTAAGCCTAGTGCAGGAGTAGCACATTTCTTTTGCTCTTCCACTGGGGCAGTCACTCATTTGACCTAATCTGTTCGGATTGGTAGAGAAATTATTATACTTTCAAACTCAATTCAATACGTACTGCCTAATCCACCCAGCGAAATAAGCATTTCGAGTTTTTCTTCTTGTAAAATAAAAAACAAGCATTTCCAGAAAACTAAGTAGATACCGAATTGAGGAAAAAGAAGTTCAGTGCAAGGTTGCATCACCCTCTGGTCCTTTGCAAGAACAACAAAGGAACAGGCTAACAGTAACAGCTAATGCTTCTAATATTAAAATCAGGCAATTTGGACTGAAGTATTGCATTAAGTATATATGCCTGCTTAGATTAGTGCAAAGCAAGCATGTAAACAGCCAATCACACCGACACATAATACAAGTCCCAGATTCTTTCATTGGGATGCAGAATTAGGTGCCTAATGTACATACTCCAGCTCATTTACTCCCCCCACCTCCCCCCCAACAACAACAACACCCACACACACAAATCTGCCTGATGTATTGAAATCTTTTTTGTGTGTGTGACACGGAGAGTGATCAAACTTTTAGATAGCTGTGTGTGATTTGATTGATGCTGAAGTCATTCCATCACCGTGTACTAGTAGTTTTTTTTTATCTATAAAGAAAGATGGAAAAGAGAGAAAGATCTTGTGGAGATGGAGACACCTAAGCAAGCAAGCAAGCAGCAGGATGCCTTACAGTGCATGCTTTGACCATATCCCACAAATCCAGCTAGTGTCCTGCAATTTCAGACTGTAGAGGACAAGAAGGTGAAAAGATTACAAGATTCCTTATGTTTTTGCTCACCTTCTCCCTCTCTTTCTCCTCTCTCTATCTTTCTTTTTCCTTGGTTGTCTAGAGAGAGGATGGCTGTAGGTAAGCTGGCAGGGGTGAGGAAAAAAGACCCAAGTGTACAAATAGATGGCAGCATATCAGTTAGAAAGAGAGATATGGCTCATTCAAAGCTTGGTGTGGAAGAGAAGCACCCCTAACCTTATAAACAAAGCCATCATAATTTACTCTTTGTAAAGTAGTACTAGCAACAGTACTGCTGTGCCACACCTACAAGTTCAAGCATGCTATAAAGCCTAAAAAATAAACTTCATAAGCCACGAAATGTCATGACTCACATTTGTGCAATTTTCCCCAAATGGAACATCGAGGCTTTGTTTGCTGCTGTTGTTTAAAATCACCTAGCCTTGCTACTGGTCAAAAACCATTTTATTTCAATTCAAACTTGAAGCTATGTACTATCAATCGTATACTCAATAAAATATCAACCTAGAAAACAATATACAATTTTCATAGTACGGTCCACAGTCCAACTGGGGCCCACAGGACATTGAGGGCATGCAAGGCTGGGCAGGTGAGAATTATACACTATTTTTTTACTCCCTACTTTATTTTCTCCTTACTACAGCTAATCTTTGTGTACTAAAGTAAAGCAAACAGTAAACTACTCCTAATAGTACACTAGCCTGCTGTTACCTTTGATTAGAGGTGTTGTTAGCTTACGCTAAGGTTTTGGAAATATTAGAGAGATGAGAGAGAGAGAGAGAGAGAGAGAAGGGGGGCAGTTGCAATGGTTAACAACCCTCTGCCAGAGGGCAAGAAGGAATCATTTCACCTCAGTGGCAGGTAACAAACACCACTTAGCTGCAGGCTCCTTCTTGCCCTTTTGCTTCCGCCTCCTGCCCTTAAAATCTTTCACCACCCCCTCCCCTCGCGGTCAAATTTGCGATCCATACTTGGGGAGGGCCAAGAAACCGAGCTCGCTCTCTCCAATGCCCAACAGCGCCAGGTAATTCTGCCAAACGGATAAAAGAAAGATCATTCGGCGGTTCTTGAGTTCTTGAAATGAAATTATTTCAACGCATTTGTCTCCGCTTTGCAGGTGAAATTGGTGGCCGGCCTCTGTGTGTTGAAGGGTTCATGTGATTCTGCGGTCAGGTAATTTTCAGGCAGTTATTGTCTTGAACATCTTAGCACCTGTTCCTTTCAAGATCTTTACACCACCTCATCACACGATGGAGTAGTCAAAGGTCGTTGCTTTCGTTCCCCCTGCTCTTGGAAAGCTTCAGCACTGCCTTAGTTATTTCTTGCAGATCCTATTCCTGCTATCTACGCATTCAAATAGCCTCACGCCCTCGCCAGTTCAGCCTGAACTTCCAGCTTGCCCTCTTGCTCCCTTTCCTTCTGTGAGCTTTGGTGATGTGAAAGCATTTCTCCAAGCTTCCACATTTTTTGTTCTTTCCAAGATTATGAAGAATAGGCTGATCGATAATCCTCTGTGCAAGCAGCTTCATCTTTTCTGTGTGCCCTGAAGATGCTAGCCTGTGATTTTTACTCATCCAAATAGGCCCCCCAGTTTTAAATTTTTAGACTTCCCCTAAGTTTTAAATTCCCGGCGGCATTATTAGGAGCTCTTTTAGCTTCTCAGAGGCAGCTGCCTAGCCATACTAAAGGAGGCCACACTGCTTGGTTAGTTCCAAGCTTGTTTGCGAGTTCTTCATCTGGTGAAACATGACTCTTTTCTTTAAAGCTCCATGGTACTAGTGTGGTACATGCCTGGTTCTTGAAGATTTGATAGGCTTTTCCTGTTTCCAATTAGCTTTGGGGTTTTGAGTCTTTTAGGAAGAGCAGGCTCTCCTCCCATCTCATTCACTTTGCTCCAAAAGACTCAGTTAGTGAGTGATGTTTGCTTAATGATGGGGTTATTTCTCCTGTGTCTCCTCCTTTATGCCCTGGGTTTAAAGTTTCACTTTCTGGACTGTGTGCTTCTTTAGCCTGTGGCAGATTTGGTTTGTTCCCAATGGCTATGGATGAAGCATAACTTCTCCAGCTGGAATACAGTTCCAGCAGGCCTTTGCCTGGATGGTGGATCGTTCTTTTGCCCTTCTTTTGATCTGTAGATAGGGATAGTGTGGCTGCTCTTGAAGGGATCGGTTGCTTTTCATCTCTGATGATACTGTTTTCCCTCAAACCTCAAACAAACCATCAATATTTAGTCTTGTTTACAAGGTGCCTTTGTATTTATGTGTCCTTGTGGGGCAATTTAGTGGTGGTTTTTTCATCCATCCTGCTCACCTTCTATTTATTCTTGAACAGGGGATTAAGGAACATTTGTCTTTCTGGACAATTGGAGATGTACTCAGGCCAGCAATCTGATCAAGGTCCTAGTGCCAATAGTGGCAGAGAATTCTCCGAGGCAAATTGGAATTCTGTCACAATGCACCAGAAGATGGGCTATAACAGTGGACCGTATGGATTTGGACCTTACAGCATGGGTTTAGAAGAAAGACCAGGGTTGTATCAATCTTCATCTGGTTAGTTTTTTCTATCATGTGGTCAGGTAGGCCTTTATGAAGGTGACAATTCTGTAGCTAATGGAAACAATGATAACGCCCGCAGGTACATTCAGTCAGAACATCCAAATGAGTGATGAGCATAGCGGAGGTGTGAAGAAGAGGAAAGGAATGGATGACTGTGTTGCGTTGTTGCAAGTAAGGTTTCTTGTTGGCCTCACTTCCTATCTAATCTAGATGTTAATTTTTTTTATGGTAATGACCATCTGTCTTGTAATTGTTGGCTACAGAATGCTGGTGATCAACAAACAGAAGGTTCGTCTCAGCCAGAAAGGAATTCAATGGAGGAGGGGAACAGAAAGATTTCGCCCAAAATGCAAAGTAAGGAAGATTCTTCTGATGGTGACGGTACTAAAGAGGATTATGTTCATGTCCGGGCAAAGCGAGGCCAAGCCACTAACAGCCACAGCCTTGCAGAAAGAGTAAACTTCTCTCCTGTAATAAGGAACTACCAGTTCAGTTTGCTTTATTCTCTTTACCCACACTTGAAGTTGATGCAACTCTGCAGCTGAGGAGAAAAAAGATAAGTGAGAGAATGAAGCTTCTTCAAGATCTTGTTCCTGGATGCAGTAAGGTAACTTCTTTTTTGTTTGGTGCAAGCAACTTCCTGAAGACTCCTGTACTCCACACACTACAACTTTCTTTCTAACAGATCACTGGCAAGGCAGTCATGCTTGATGAGATTATCAACTATGTGCAGTCGTTGCAACGACAAGTTGAGGTAGTGTCAAGTGCATCTGTAGTTGAATTGCTTAGAGTTCGTGTGGCATCTTGTTAGAAATAATCCGATATTCTAATGCAATTTGGAACTTGCAGTTCTTGTCAATGAAACTTGCAACTGTCAACCCCGAGCTTGGCTTTGACATTGAGCAGATTCTATCCAAACAAGTAAATCCACTCACCCTATCTGCTGATCAGTATACACCTCTCTAGATGCTGTTTTAGATATCCTTTGTTCAATGTAAAAATCCTGTTTGTAGATGATGCTTTCCCAAGACAGACATCTTGCTTTCTATGGAGCGGATCCAGGATCAAGCAGCCTTACTGCTCAGTTTAACCAAGGAATCATGCAGCCAGAAATGATGTGCAGCATTTCCAATCCTGTCGATGTTTTGCAGGGAACAATTCACGACGTCTCGGCAATGAACCAGGTAAGTTTAGTCCATTTCATGACATACAGATTCAGATACAGTGCCTGATTCTGGAGAGGTGATGGACTGTTATGAACCTTGAATCCAGATACCTGTAATGTGGGAAGGACTTCAGAACCTGCCTCAGATGAACTTCAACCCTGGTGTGGCAGCCGATAGCAGTGCCAACAACTCTGGTATATATATGGCATGGTGTCTTTTTATCATATCTTATACAGCTCCACGTATCCATATACTAAATACCTGTAGTAATCCATTCAGCTTACAGAAATGTTCCTTCTGTGCTCAACAGGTTCCATGAAGATTGAACAGTAAACTGCCGATATTGCTGCGAAATTGTTCTGTGAATCACGGAATCATCGTAAAGCGCTCACGGAATGAAGTTTTTTTGTATAGCTGGAGGCCTAACCATTCATTGCCGGTTTCCTTCTGTTGCTCCCATACTGTAAGCGTCGTTATGGTATGGCATCTGAGGATCATGTACAGATGGATGCTGAAGAAAAACTGATTCCACTGTAAATTTCTGTTGTGTTTTGGCCTGTGGAAATTTGGATGGAAACCGAGTATCATCCATGAACTACCAAGGACAGAAGCTTGTTGGGACAAGTGCTGAATGCGGATGGGCCTAAACGTACTAAATGAGTACTAGTAGAATGAAGTCGTAGGGTGCAAAAATGCAGAGTTTGAAGCCAATTGCTTTGTCAGAAATTCCCTGAAACATGTACTGTATGCAAATGGTTTCATCATGCAATGGAAGGAGACTCATTATCTTACTTTTTTTGTTTGAAAATGCGTGATTATAATTTAAATTAAAACATTAGATGGCTATGATATGATATGATATGATATGTCTAAGCTCTAAAACAGTAAAAATGTCACGAGATCAAAAGGTGCAAACAGCTAGGTGTCTGAACAAACGGTGCTGCCACCTGTGTTTTTTTTTCATCAGATTTTCTTTTTTTTTATCAATTTTCATCAGATTTTCGAGGTCGGTAAATGGATAAAATTCTATTCGAAAAGAAAGTGAAGAGGTTTTCTGCACAACATTTGATTGTAGAGTTTTTTTTTTGAAAGACCCAATTGTAGAGTTGAGTAGGGCGTCAAGTTCAACAGTTCTGACAGTAGACTCTGAGCTTGTCAGAGAGTACGCCCATCTGAGCCTGTTACGTCACCAAATCCTCAAGTACGATTGCCCGCACCACATCCTTCGAATCAAAAGGCTTGGCTACTCATTTACCAAAGGGGCCCCAAACATATATCGTAACAGAGTTGTACAAATGTTTCTCCTAACAAAATTGAGAAAGACTTGGCCTCCAAATATAAACATCTGTAAGAAAGGGAAAACTAAGTTCACTGTTATGTGATTTGAAACAAAGCAAGAATTCCCATTGGGCGACAAACAGACTGTACCCTTCATGGGGGATTTCGCTAGTTCAATCAAATCCTGTTACTTTGGTTAGAATCACTGTTAAGGTCCCCTGAACGTCGAATGGATTGAAGAGGAGCATGAAGCTTGAAGAAATTAGAAGTTACCATCAGGCAATAAGCGAATTCTACAACCGTTGGCCGCTATAGTATTACAGTGAAATAAATTGCCATCCATAAACCTTGCCGTTGTTTGAACAACACCCATCACAAGATACTACAGTGCTGTGGCGTAACAAGATGTCAAAATTGAGCGAGCTTAGTAGTAAAACTCCTTGGGAAGGCATCAGCTTTCTGCCTTCTTCCTCTTCTTTCTTCTATCTGGTTCGCCCTCCCTATCTTTCCTGCCTCGTCTCCGTGATTTTCCCTACCAACAAACAAGAAAATAAGAGCAGGAAAGAATAGCACACAGTATCATTTTAAGAGCATCTCCAAGAGTTCCTAAAATGCATTACCAAAATTCAGTTTTGGGAATAAATAGAAAAAACAGGCCTCCAACAGTGCCTCAAACAGATGCCCAATTTCTTCGCGCGCCCAATACGAGCGGCCACCTGAGCCATTTTTGCGCCGCTCGCTGGCGCTCCCAATCCGTGAATTGAACCGATGCCGCCGATTTTTCTTTCTTCCCGCGTGACTTCTCCCTCGTGTGCGTCATTTTCCCTCCCTCCCCTCCGATCCATTTTTTTCAGAGGCGACGACGGCAAGCACCCTGCGCTCCATCGGCCCGCCGGCCTCTCCGTCCTCAGCAGGTGATGCTGGCTCAAGGCCCTAGCCCCTAGGAATGCGAATGACGCCCGCATCATGATCTGCTGCTTTACTTCAAAAAAAACTCATGATCTGCAGATCCCATCGATTTCCGCCACCATCGACTCCACAATCAAGCTGTCACAGCGCAAGGACCGACCGCCGGGCCTGCAGCAGATCATCCCAATCCTCCAAGGCCCAATCAATTGCAGCTGATTTCAGTCCATTATTTAATTTAGATCCAATTTTTTTTCTTGGCTCACGATCTTTTGTCGCCGGTCATGACTAATTTGTTTTATAAGAACTGATTATTTGCAATGGCTTGGATTCATATGACATTGAGAGCTCTGAACGGCTCCATGTATATGTTCAACGCTGATTCAGGACCCGATGAGGTGGCATATTTCAAAGTTTTTGGGACCAAAAATAGGATACTGTTGGAGAAGAGGTTGTTTATAGTGCCCAAATTATTTTGGCAAGGTCCCAATCCAGCTTAATTAGGTGTATAAATATTAGGCACTCTTGGAGATGCTCTAACAGAGTGAAGGAAAAAAAATCCAGGATGCGCTGTTAGAGACTATCTCAATTCTTTATGTTTCCCTAATCCCTAATAGGCTTGTAGCTTGTCTGGAGGAATGATGATGATACATAATCCCAGTCTGTACCATCTTGCAACCATGGCAAGAATATCTCATGATCAAACAGAAACAAGTCAGGAAGAGAAAAAATGGTTTCTGAAGGCACTACATGTACATACCTCAGCAGAGAAAGTCCTAAGGGGGTCCCTGCTTTTGCCAGATCCTCCCTTGAATCCCTGTCGTTTCCGCCTCTGGGGCTTGTCGATACCCATAGCAGCCCTGGAAAGTTTGACAACATTGCTGGCTTCTTTTGTTTTCGGATCAATTAGGTAGTCAGGAACATCACGTAGGTGTGCAGGAATTTCCTTGTTGCTTAGCAACTTATCGTGCTTGAGCAAATCTGAAAAGAAAAAGAAATCCAGAATCATAAGGTCAGATGGGTTAGTTTACTAGCACAACTATTCTGCATAGGGCTCGTGAATTTTTACCAAGGTCTCTTGGATTCTCTTCAAAATGAGACTTCAACCTACAAGATAAAAATGATCAATGTTAGAAGAAAAAAAAAACTATGGGGGCAGAAATGCTTTAAATGAAGATGATCCTTTTTTTCCATGAAACGCAAAACGTACAATTTCATGTCTTTGATTTATTCATTATAGCAGCAAGAAAGCACTAATACTTAGCTGTTTCTTTTACAACAAAATCTTACTTCTCAGAATTGAGGATTTCATTTTTTATGTCTTGGCGACGTGCTTCCTGTATATCACGTGTTGTCACGCTCCTCGCAACATCCTGTAAGAGCAGCGTCAATTAATGTTAGCCACCCAAATTAGTATTGCTGTTTCAAGAGTACACGAACAAATTTAGCAACCTAGCTGTCTGTAAGAATTGTTAAAAACAACTTTTGCAAAGATGTACACCGTGTGCTAGAAGCTAGTGTAGCACCAACATGATTAAGATCTAGTCCAAAATGATTTCCCGCACCAACTATTCTGCTTATCTGCCTCATCACTACTTAATCAAGTAGCTTGGCTAAGCAAAAAAGAAAAAGCATGCAATTCTTTGGTCAGAAAATGAACTGCCTTACCACGCCAGGAAGTGTCAATACTAACACAAATAGAGATACTTGAGAAAGAATTTTACATTCGTTTTTATATATATGCAATGCTTCGCCTAATAACAGGTATAGAGAAAAGGGACAAAGAAAGGACACTTGTCAAAAAATGATAAAAAATATCCATTGAAGAGGAATGCAAGAAAATTATATACTTCCAACAACTGGATAGTTCATTACTAACAGTTTAGCTCAGTAATCATAAAATAGTAGATTCCTGCATGGCAACCGTGCCTCACTCTCATACTAGCGCAACATCACAAGTCACAAACAATTGTCCAATAGCTACTATAAATTTTAGCATCATGTTGAACAGATAGTAGGTGGAAATAGCAATACGGAATATGCTACGAAAGATTCAAGTATGCACAATCCACGATAGATATATTACTGACCTGGGCCCTGTACCGTAGAGACTCAACAGCATCTTTGGTAAGTAATGGGAAAGGTGAAATGCAGCCTGTTTCTTTCTTTTCAAAATCTTGTAACATATGCTCAATCTCTTCAAAAGTACTATTCTCCTCTGGCGAAACCTGAAGAAACGATTAGCAAAATATTAAGGCATTAACAACAGAACATATAGGAACTTTACAACATGTTACTTATTTCTGATGATAATATATACTGTATGATGGAATCATGTAAAATTTAAACTTACAAGCGATATGGATGCACCAGTCTTATTTGCTCTCCCTGTTCGCCCTATTCTGTGAACATACCCAGCAGGATCCGGTGGCATGTCAAAATTAACCACCTGAAAAAGGTTAAAGACAGGTCAAACATGTATCTTCAGAGCTTCAGTCGTGAACTCCAATCTTCTGCAATACATCTTTCTAAAAGTAGAATCAGTGGTGTAATATAAAGCGGAAGTTCAAACTGAATCATTCTTTCCATTATTTTAGAGAGGAGCATTGGTTGACAATTTATCAGTACATAAGATTCAGCATCTACTGCTCATTGCGAACATAAAATGATGCAAGGAACAATATAATAAAAATGCCTTAGAAACAGAACACAGAAGGCCCAGCAGTATCCTCAGCAAAGGCCTCAGCTACCGACTTAATCGCACTAACCTAAGGCATGTAAAAAGCCGGTGATGCAGTTCCTTTTAAGTCTTAATCTCTTATCATGATTAGATAAAGATATTAACTTACTGTGAATACATTTTTGAAGTCGATTCCTCTGACAACTCCAAATTCAGCATCTAAAGTTTGTTGCAAATGTTTGCGGGACACCCTTGACTCTTTCTTGTTTTCCTTATCAGTTTGCTTCTCCTCCTTTGTTTTCGTGTCATCCGTTGCTATCAGATAATCAAATAACCTAGCATTGAATGCCTAAGAAATAAACAAACAATGTAAGTCATTTCCGGAGCTACCTGCGCAAGGAAGTAATCTGCACGAGCTTCTAAAGAAAATAACAAAAAAAACTTAAATAATTGGAATACTGTTTAACTAGTAGCCTTCCATATCATTTCACTTCCCTAACCACTGGATTAGTATTTCAATAATTTTTTCTTGGGTCTGTCAACAATAAGGGTCAAAAGACCGAAAAGGAGCACATGAAAGATATTGCTATTTAGGCTAGAAACATACAAACTATAGTTAGAGCAAATCAAAGTAGCAAAATTCAAGAGACAACAGACAAGTGACTTGTCATAAATCACAGGTACAGAAATAACATACAAACGATTTGATATAAGCCATGGAAAATGCTACCTCAATAATATGTAGTCGAGAATTTTGTGGCAACTCAGCATTCAACACTGCAGATCTTATCCCAAACTGTATAGAACATATCATAAGATTGTTATTATAATAATGAAGTGTATATGAAAAATAGAAACCACATAGAAGCAAACAGAGATGAACAATGTAATATTTCAACAACAGCACCGATAATCGTAGTGTAAGCAAAGTCTGCATAGCATTTCCCTAAAATGGCAGTACAAGATAAATTAGTATTACTCCTTTAGTGTTTTGTACAGACTTGCCTGAACCAGTATCCTACAGGTAGCTTAAGGAAAAAAAAAATGAATTTAATGGAACATCAAGAGACTCAACATGGACACGACTGTATGATCATTTTTAAAATTTCAAATACAAAAGGAACAGAGGGAGAGGTTAAGCGCAAGGTATGTCATGTCATAAGTTCAATTATTTGAGCGCATGAAGTTTGAATTGTCCAAACAGGAATTCCAACAATTAATTCTTTTCTAGATTCTCTTTTGGTGCCAAGCAAATTAGCATTCGAACTCACAGATTTAGATCATTAATCACATTCAATTTTAGGGTAAGACAGTGGTTCAATCTACCTTTTCCAAGAACAGTCGTAATCTGAACGCTGCATCAATAGAGTTGACAAATATGAGAACTTTCTTCTGAATAAGCTCGAACTTTAAGAGTGCAAGGATATGAAGCATCTTATCCTTAGCATCACATGAGATCTGTGGGCGAAAAAAAGAAGAAATGTAATGATTGTGATGCAAAAATTGATATGCAAAAGGCCAAATAAATTCAGCTGAACAACTGCAAATGAAAATAAAATCATAAACTGCAAGCTCATAGATGTCAAATGATTAATGCAGAAGAAGAGACTTGCCCAAAACTGTTGAACATTTTTGGGGATCACATCATCCTTCGCTCGACCAACCTCCGTAAGAGTTAGAATAAATGGGTTGTGCAGAAGTAGCTTCGTCAACTTGTCAACATCAGAGCTGCGACATGGTTCAATTTAGTACCAAAACAGATAAATGTAAGACAAATGGAAGCAGGTGCTCAAGTAAATCATACTACTAATAATGTTCTCCTGTACTGAGGGACAATAATAGCATGGAGTCAACCTCTAACGCTTTGATATTAAATGCATGTTAATTGAACTACTAGTAGGGCCCCATCAACAGAAGCAACAACACAAACAGGTCTAACAACAACGATCCACTAAAGAGAATCAGCATGATGCCATGATAAAACTTCATATTATAACAACAACCTAATATTCACAATTTAAAGTGCCAGGTTAACTGACTAAGTATTTATGAAATATGAGATGCATAGAACTATCCAAGGTAGTGGAAGCAAGAAGGAACATGGAACACATTTGACCTTGAAGTTGCAGACATCAGAATGGACTGACAGCTTCTTGGGATATGTGGGATGAGAGCTTTCAAGTCATCTTCACAGCGATAGGACAGAAGAAGGTCAGCCTGGGAACTAACCATTAATAGATTAGTAACTTCTTCAAAAGAAACTTGCCTGAACATTATAATTAATCGACAGAGGAAGTGCGGAATTCAATATGTAATACTGTAAATCTAGCCTTGAATTTTATAAGGAACATTTTGATTAGAAGAAGTCAAACTTCATGCTTTAGACCAAAATTAATCAATTGATACGCATGTTTAGAGTATAAAAGTGGTATCAATAGATTCCTACTCCCTCCATCCCAAATAAGGTTCTTTTGGCTTTTCTAGGTACATAGCTTTTACTATGCACCTAGATATATGCTATGTCTAGATACATGGTACAAACTATCTAGAGAAGCCAAAGCAACGTATAATTTGGAACGCAGAGTATTTCAAAGCGATTTAAGGTGCTGTCGATTTTATAGCAATTGACAATACTGCATGTTGGAAGAGAAATTAGAGGTCAATATATAGTTTCATCTACATCTAAAGGTGAAAGAGGATTAAGAACCGCAAGTTCAACTCTGGGATTCGTGTTTACATTGAAGGACCCATAAAGTATTTAAACAAACAAAAATATGTACATAAATTTAAATAAAAAATATAACACAAATGAAGTGCACCTCATCAAGAATCATCATTGAAAGAGATTCTTTGATTGATGGACCACGCATGATGCCCTTTGATATGCATGTTGCAACACAAGCTGGAGTTGACACAAGAATATTAGGGGGACCAGACAATGCAACAGTCTGCAAATAACATGATTTTAGTTAGTTGTGCTTAGAGACACAATGAAAGAACACAAATACCAGGTGAAGAAAATATCAACTAAATGAGATAGAATTGTCTCACAATATCCTTATCCGACATGCTAGCAGTCACTTGCACGATCTTCAATTTGGAGGTACAGAATTCAAGGAGAGATGATGCCTCATTATAAACCTACAGCAAGAAAATATAGATATAATGACAATGTAGTTAGTTTCTTTTTAGCGAGATGAAAAAAAAGGAAAAGGAAGCTATTTTATGACCGCATGCTATTAATCGCTATTGGCAATTGTGCGCTAAGGCAAAATATATCACAATGGTGGATATAATAATCATAAGTTTGCATACTGCACTACGTCCAATTATAAACCAATGGACTACTATAAGCATATCTGACACTCAAATTAATCAGCAAAGCTCAGTGTACCCATTTCATTAAAATTCACATATAAATAAGGATGTCTCAAAGTGATATATTATTAAATTGCTATTGCTACAGATATAACATTTGTAACAATTAAATCCAAACCAAGTCATAAAACTATCTCAGCTAAAGAAAGGTTGGGCTCTGTCCACTACCTGCTGGCATAACTCTCGGGTAGGCACCAGGATGAAGGCATTTGGTGCAGGTTTTCGAATACGGCCTTCTGAGGACAGCTTCAATAGCTCGTGCAGCAGTGGGAGAAGGTAGGCAAATGTCTTTCCAGAGCCAGTCTTCGCCTTTGCGACCACATCCTTCCCTTCCTGGAACCACAGCATTTGGTTGTTGACGGGAATCACAATTTACAGGAAACCAAACTTTTTGCACAGGATCTGGATAAGGGATGGGCTGGAGTGTCACTGTGGTATGACGAATAGGCCACATCAGTTTACGCACCAGATCATTCTTGGGGATGTGCTTGCCTAAAACTAAATTTAAATAGGACTGTCTTCAATGACAAACATTTATAAGGCACCTGACACGATTCGAGAGTTCAAGAAAATGCAGGCAATCCATATAGCACTGAATTTGCATATTGCCATCAGAATTAAACTTCTTCCAAAAGTATAAAGGAGGCTGAACATCATTTCCCGTTAATTTCTTAACACGCCCAACATGAGTACATGACCAAGCTACAACATACAGTAAACACTACCAGCCACGAGCCCTGAAGCCGATTGGATAACAGAGCACGAACATCTCAACTAAATTTAGAGAATAAAAGCCAGAAATCACGCACCAGGATGAGCGGGATGGCCTCCTGCTGTATCGGGGTGGCCTTCGCGATGCCCTTCTTCCTCAGAGCCCTCTTCAGTTGCTCGTCCAGGCCCAGCTCATCGAAGCTCACCTCCTTCTCTTCCTCCTCGTTCCCCTCCTCCCCACCGCCGGCCCCAGCGTCCGGGCTCCCCTCCTCCCCGCCCACACCTTCGACTTCCTGCCTGACCTCCTCCGCCTCCTCTTCCATCTCAGGAGAGGCCTTAACGCGGGGCATCGGGTTCAGTAAAATCGCCAAATTATTTGAAAAACAAACTTCAGAGTAGCGCCTCTGGACGACAGATGACTTGGAGGGTGGAAGGACGCTTGGCTTGCTGAGCCCCCGTCGCCGGCGGTGAGGTCTCCGATGATGAGGCGCAGCAAGTTGTGGCGGCGGTTGAAGAAGAGAGGGAGCGCAGAGCGCACAAGAGCAGAAACCCTCGCCCTCAGCTTTGCCGTTTCCCGGATTTACCCCTGCATCTACGGCCCAGAAACGATGGACGGGAGGGTTTAGGGTTTAGGATTCCGAAACCAGAAATATAACCGGTTTTTCCACAAAATCGGCCGGTTCAGCGGTTTCCGGGTTCGACGCCCCATTTCTCCCTCCCTTGCCAGGCTCGACCGCTGCGAGCCGACGATGGCCGAGACGGTGGACTTCGCGAGCAGCGACACGGCGGCGTGGCGCGCGGCGCTGGCCGCGTACGACCTCCGGCTCGAAGCCCTGGACAAGCCCGACCTCGTGGCCGTGGATTCCTTCTACCGCCACGAACTCCCCGCCCTCCTGCGCGGCCGCGACCCGGCCCCCTTCCTCGCCAAGCCCGAGCTGGTGCGCCTCCTCCAGTGGAAGCTCTCCCGCGGCAAGTGGAGGTCGGTCCGTCCGCCGGTCTCGAACTCTCATGCTTGTTGTTCCTATATTCCTCCTTCCGGCTGCTTTGCGCCAAGTTTCGGATCCTATGCGGTGGTCCGGTCCTCCTTTCTGAAATTTCTTCAGAAGCGTGTTACCGATGCGATTAATTTGGGTTGTTGTGGCCAGGCCGAGACTGATGGATTTCGTCAAGGGCTTGGACGACGCGGTGGTGGAATCGGCATCGCGCAAGGCGTTCGCGGCGCTGCCCGACCTCAGCAAGGCCATTACTGAGAGGACCGTGCTCAAGGGCGTGGGCCCAG
>OAMR01000161.1:1851074-1881687 GCA_900205405.1 Echinochloa crus-galli
ACTCCCAAATTTACTAGCAAAAAGAAGATTCTCCATCACATCAAAATGTCATAACATGCATGAAGTACTAAATGTAGATGAAATCAAAAACTAATTACATAATTTTGTTGTGCTCTGCGAGACGAATATTTTGAGCCTAATTAATCAACTTTTGGACAATTTTTTACAAATACAAACGAAATGCTACAGTGATGCAATGATTACGAAGTGACATCATACTCCCAAATCCACCCTCCCAAATTCAACATCTAGACAAGGCCTACAATTCAAGTTCACTAGTCCTTTTTCGTTTGAATTTACAATAAAGCCTTGTTTACTTCTAAAATTTCACCCCCAAATTTACTGTGCAAAAAGAAGATTCTCCATCACATCAAAATGTCATAACATGCATGGAGTATTAAATGTAGATAAAATAAAAAACTAATTATACAGTTCTGTTGTACTCTGCGAGACGAACATTTTAAGCCTAATTAATTATTTTTTGGACAATTTTTCACACATACAAACGAAATGATACAATGACGCAATGATTACGAAGGGACATATGCCTCCCAAATTTGGGGTCCAAATTTAGCATCTAAACACGGCCTAAGATGGCTGCATGTGGCATGCCCAGGCATCGTATCTTGAGAGTGTGAAGATGGTCAGATGTCCTAACATGATAATGCACGAGTTTGGAATCTGTGGCCGTGTTTAGATGTTGAATTTGGGAGTGTGGATTTGAGAGTATAATGTCACTTCGTAATCATTGTGCTACTATAGCATTTTGTTTGTATGTGCAAAAAATTGTCCAAAAATTGATTTAATTAGACTCAAAATGTTCGTCTCGCAGAGTACAACAAAACCGTGCAATTAGTTTTTGATTTCATCTATATTTAGTACTCCATGCATGTTATGACATTTTGATGTGATGAGAATTTTTTTTTTTGCATAGTAAATTTGTGAGTTCATTTTTGGAACTAAACAGGGCCTGTATTCCCAACGTTCATGATGAACCAGTTGAATGACACAAAGTGCAGAGGAAGACGCAAGTGCAGAAGCAGAAAGTTCAGCATAAACAGATAGAGGAGCAACCTGTGCAACTATACAAATCGCACATTTATATCAATCACAATGACTACCTCTGGTTGCTTTTAAAACTCCGACTGATGCAACATTCTCCAGAGATTTAAAATAACGGGATATATTACAGTTAACTCTCACAGAGGAACAGGCTTCACAGAAGCAACACTGCTGGATGCGACAGTAAATTACATGGAGCTTCAACTCTACTGCTTTATACATACTAGGTACTACATACTACATTCTCGTCACATTCAAGAATACTACCAATTAGGCACCTACTAAACCTGGAACAAACAACTTCCACAATCACCACCCTGCTAATGGTGGTTACACCGCAAACCTACAGTTTGTGACACTTGAGCAAAGTGTTGTCTTCATTCTGATATCTGGGTGTCGCTGTCTCCAAATCACCCAACTTTAGACTGATAGTTCCAGATTACCCTGAAGAAAACATGGCAGGCTTAAGAAAGTTGTGGATAATAGTCAATAAGCAATCTATTAGTTATGAAAAAGGTAAATCTACGTCCTAACAAGGTTTAATCAGTTGGAGGGCAGGATTACTGAAAGAAAACTCTGAACACATAGTTATCTTTATTGTGCCTTTTAAGCGATAAATGGAGCTGCGCTAAACAATGAATAAACAATCAAGCATTCAGAGGCTGCCAAACAGCAATGTGTAATACCCTCTTTTACACCAAATGGTTGTTGTTAAACAGAGACTCAACATCAAAAAAGGCCAGGCAGAAGCCAAAATTGCAGATGAACTGTGCACCATGACTTTCATGAAACCACAGCATGCAGGACCATAAAATTTGTCAGCAACACAGGCATAGTTAAGTACGTTGTATAACAAGAAAAATGAAAACTAAGCATGGACAAAAGAAGTCCCTGAGGAATTATGGACCCGTGTAGCACAGCTTATTTCTCAAAAAAATTCACAGATTAAATAGAAGTTATGCCAGATCAAGCGACATGATTCTGCAGCAGCTTATCAGTAGCAGATTCTAGGAATGAACTGAATAAGCAGAATTCACTTTTCAGTAGCTTTTCCAAAATCGGAATTTGCACAATCACAAGTTGTGCAAAACAGAGCCTGTACTATAGCAACACTCTTTACATTTGTGCTGGAAGAATCAAAATTACTAACTAACTGGTACTTGCAAACAAGTCATTTTCTAGAAAATGGCCAAGAATTGAATATACAGTAACTGAATTTTTTCTACTTATAATCAGCATTCTCCATAGGACAAACCCCGAACATTTCAACTACAGTATAGCAAAGTTCACACTTCACAAAGATATTAGAGGGATTTGCATAATTGCAACTGGTCTGTTAATAAAATCATGAACAGAAGAAATAAAAGTGCAATGTTTTACTTATAGCTGAACTTACCATTGGAATCTCAAGAGGGATCAGAACTCTTATTGAGTGTTTTAACATGCTCGCAAAACATATGGTGTTTCTCTAGCACCTCAGCTATCGCTTTTTCAGCAGCCTCTTCGTTTTTTGCTAGAAGGTAAGTCTCAATCCGAACAAACCACTCCCCCAATGTCATCTTCTCCAAGCTGCTTCTCCCAGTGCGCTCCTCCACATGCCCTTCCTCCCCACTGCCACAGATAGCTTCCCTCTTGTCATTATCTTCCTCTTCTCCAACACCATCCAGCTTTGATTCTGGCACCATTCTTTCCCTCAATTCCTGATCAACTTCATTTTGCCCTCCCGTGTTTGAATCCTTCCCCTCCTCGTCCTCCATATCACTATTTTCAGCAGTAGCATGCTCAGCATTGACTCTTCCCTCTATTGCCCTCACTGTCCGCCCTTTCGGAGCCAATTGCGCATCCTCCTCCTCCATATCCACCATCTTCTCACCCTCCAGGGATGCCTTTGAGGTTCCATCCAACTTGCCATCCATGGTTGCCACCTTATCCTCCTCACCACCATCATTTGCTGTCATCACCCTCAATGGACTCCCCCTTCTTTCTCTGTGATCAGCCATATCTCTTTCCTCTTGCTCCTTTTCATCGTCATCCTCAATAATTGCATCCTCAGCCTTCCTTGTCCTTGTCCTTACGGTCCTTCCCCGGCCTCCTCTGCCCCTCTTTCCTCGTCCTCTCCCAACTCCGATGGCTTCCTCTGAGGCATTTGAAGTTCCATCTCTGGTTTCTACTATATCCTCATCTCCATCACCCTTGGCAGCAGTCACCCTTGGAGGACTCCCTCCCTGATCTCTGGTCACAGCCTCCTCTTCCTCCTCAGGAACAGCATCCTTGGTCTTCCTTGCACTTGCCCTTGTAGTCCGCCCTCGCCCCCTTCCAGTCCTCTCCAACTTCACCTCATCGTTTCCACTTCCCACAGCGTCACCTCTTCTAGCAGAAGCTCTCGTTGACCTCGTATTTTGCGGCTGTGGCGGAAGGGCGGCCGTTGCTGCCGCCTTCCTCGGCCCACCACGGCGCGGCACAGCCACTTCCTCCTCTTCATCTTCCGTCTCCACTTCAGGGGGCTCCGCGGCTTTCTTCCGCCCGCCTCGGCGCGTCGGAACTGCAGCTTCCTCCTTCACTTCCTTCTCTGCATCAGGGGGCTCCGTGGCCTTCTTCCGCCGTCCTCGGCCCGTCGGAACTGCAGCTTCTTCTTTGACTTCCTTCTCTTCTTCCGGGGGCTCCGCCGCAGCAGCCTTCTTCCGCCCGGCCCTGCGCTTAACCGCTGGGACCTGTTCCTCCTCTTCCTCCGGCGCCGCCGCCGCCACCGCCGCTGCGTTGCGCGCGGACCGCCTAGTAGCGGCGGGGGCCGGTACCATGCCCTCATCGGCGGAGATGGAGACGGCGAGCACGGTGCTCTCCCCAATCTTGATGAGGTCCCCATGGGAGAGCGGGGCGGGGACGGTGGGCACGAGGGACACCCCGTTGAGAAGGGTGCCGTTGGAGGACCCGAGGTCGGTGACGGCCCACCGGGACGCGGGCGGCTCGAGGAACTTGACGGAGAGGTGGGTCTGCGACGCGCCCGCGTCGCGCACGGCGAGGTCGTTGCCCTTGGCGACGCGGCCGACACGGATCGCGGCGCCGGCGCGGCCCCGCCGAGTCTCCCCCTTGCAGGGGCCCTTCTGCACCAGGAGCGTGAGCACAGGCGGCGGATCCGCCATCGCGAGGGCTCGGGGTTCGGAGGTCGGAGAAGGGGGAAGCGAAAAGGATTTCAAATTTCTGGGCGTGGGTGGGGGAAGGAGCCGGGGTTTCGGATTTTGGAGTTTCTCGCTTTGGGTGGCGGTGCTGAGTGGGGCCAACATGCAGTGACAGAAGGAGGGGTGCGTTAACTCCCAACCAATCTCTATTGACGCTCCTGCTCGATCACTGGATCAGCAATCAACGGTTTACGGTTCACCCAGTTAAAAAAACAAAAATTACATTTCGGATTATCTAGGTATTTGCTTTCACATTTGTACCTCTATCAGATATTCCGATTAATACAATTACTGTGGCTTGCTTGTTTTTAAGACGAGTGGTAATAGCCTCCAACCAAAAAATATATGGACAATGCACGTGTTTGCTCCTTTCTCCCAAGAACTTACCCCTTTTGCCATAGCTCTCACCGGCTCCGGCTTTGGATGGTGTTAGTTGGAATCTATGGACAATAGGACATTTGCCACCGTTGGAATCCAAAAATGAAAGATTAACACGTGCATATATTCTCAGAAAAGAGTTATCCGAAAGGGTTTGGTCAGAGTGTATCTTAACTTCAACTGTATTTATAAAAAATAGTATCAATATGATTTCAAATACTACAGTGACTGTTCTCTACCTAGTGGAACTAGATAGGCTTGCAAAGGTAATGGGTAAGCAAGTAAATAAAGAGGAATATTCTCAAATGATGTAGCAGTGCGCCACTTCATACCCCAGCATCTTCAATTCATGCCAGCCCAAAAATAGTTGAAGTGCCTCTGGTGGTATCGATAACTGTATGGAGAAAAATAGCATGTTCTTCAACGAGCACTAGAAAGAAGGCAATAGAACTCTGGGTAGCATGCAGAATGGGGAACATGTTACTCTACCTCAATGGCAGAGCTACTGCAGCTTAGGTAGTGTCATTCCCATATAAACTTGAGCACTCGGTAACCACCAATTGCCAGTAAGCAATAACTGATAAAAAGCATGCATATTTTTTGGGCACCAGTTGCAATCCATGTTATGTATCCAAAGACCATGCTCAGAATTTTATAAGGATTGCTACATGTCAACAGAAAAACAATACAACTGTACCAAATAATGCAAAAACAAATAATTAGTCATCATAATTTTCTACAGAAACGACAATAGAACACCTGAACTTTTTTATTTGTGCTGTGTGTGACAATAGTCTCAGTGTAGGTAGGATGAAAACAGTTACCTCCTCTGGGTCAGTAATCCTCTAAATATCTGCATGAAAACAGACACTGGAACATGGACTTCAGACATTCTTGACTGAAGACTCCTGACACATCTTTGGCATAAGAATACTACAGTGATGCTCAGGTATTATCACCAGCATTTCCTTCTTTATTTCGTAATTGTAAGTCCATCAATTGCTGGAACAATTCAACTAAGAAGAGATGCATCATCCTCTGCAAATTCTATTTTAACTTAGCTAGAATATTCTTCTTCATCCGAAGCATCCAAAAGGTCAGCATTCCTATTAGACGGACATTGATCACCAGATTGCCTACGGCGACTCTTTTTCTGTCCTCTCCTCTTTGCCTTAAGTTTCTCTTCAAGATTCCTCACCCCACGTCTCTTATACATCTTAAAGCTAACATGTCTCTCCTCCGCCATCTTCCTCACCTTCTCAGTGATTTCAGCAGCAATCTGACGGTTGTAAAGCTTCTTCAATCCCTTCATCAGCTTTGCGAATGTGTCAGGCTGTGGCATCAGGCCTGCCTCAAGCATGTCTAAGCAATACAAGCAGGCCTCCTTAACATGTTTCTTAGCATACAATGCATGGATCCAGATGGTCCATGCACTCACATTGAGCTCACAGCCTTTGTTAACAATACATTCCCAAATATCCCTTGCAAGCTCAAGTTTCTCATCTCTGACCAGAGCATTGAGGAGGTCCTTCAGCACTCCATATTGTGGTGCAACAAAGAGGCCCCTCCCAGCCATGTCCTTGAAATAACTACACGCCTCAACCAGTGCCCCCTGCCCAACAAGCCCACTCACCATGATAGCAAATGTATCAACCGTGGGACTGAGGCCGCCATTTTCCATCTCGTTCCACAATGTCATGGCCTGCTTGGTCTCCCCAAGCTTGCAGGCCAACCGAATCACCACATTGTATATCTTGAGGTCTGGTGGACACCGACACTCCCTCATCCTCTCCATCAGCTCCAAGCACTCCTCCAGCTGATCCTTCTTCTCGTGCGCCACAAAGAACCCATGGTACACAGCAGCATCCACACGGAGGCCGTCCCTTGACATGGCGTCCAAGAACTCGTACCCCTGTGATACCTTGCCAGCCTTGCAAAACGCGCTAACCAGGGTGCCGTACGTGACGGCATCCGGCTCACACCCCTTCCTCCGCATTTCCACAAACACCCGCATGGCCTCATCAACTCTCCCCCTCGCGCCAAGCCCCTGCATCAGGGTGGTGTACGACACCGCGTTCGGCGGGTAGCCACGCCGGTCCATCTCCCGAACCAGCTCGAACGCGTCCTCGAACCTCCCGTCCGCTACGAAGCCGGCGAGCAGGGTGTTGTAGGCGACGACGTCGAGGGCGACATCCGCGGCCTTCATGCGAGCGAGCACATGCTTGGCCTCGTCGAGCTTGCCCTGACGGCACCACCCGTAGAGCAGGGCCGTGTAGTGGCGAAGAGAAAGCGAGAGCCGGGGTTGGAGCTCCTCGACAAGCTGCTCGGCGGTGGCGACATGGCCGGCCTTGGAGAGGGACTCGAGTAGGGAGAGGAAGAGGGCGGGGTGGTAGTGGTCGGGGCGGGCGGAGAGTAGTGAGTGCGCGAACGGCAGGAGGCGTGGTTGCGGGAGGCGGCGGAGGACGGGGCAGAGAAGGGAGGGGCCGAGGAGCTGGGAGGGGGGAGGCGCGAGGAGGGAAGGGGACGGCACGGAGGAGGCGCGGGAGAATGACTTGGCGAGGAGCGCGAGGGAGGACGGGAGCGGCGAGGGCAGCGACGGGGAGCACCAGTGGAAGAAGTGAAGAGCGAGGGAGGAGGAGGCGCCGCAGCGGCGGAGGACGGCGTCAAGGAGGTGGGGCGAGGAGGGGTCGAGGCCCGAGGCGGACAGCGCGGCTGCGAGCCTCTGCGGGTCGGAGTGGTGGCGGCGGAGGAGGCGGTACGCGTGTTCCGCGGAGGCGGCCAGGCTGGGATCGTCGGCGGCGGCGGTGGAGAGGCCGCGGCGAAGGGGAAGGGAGAGGAAGACCCGCATGGCGGTCTGGTGGGGTGGTCCGGTGGGGGAGGTTGTGGGCGTGTGGCGCAGTGGCAGACGAGACGAGACGCAGCGGTGCGAAATGCGCTCAATGAATACTGTTGCATCGCAACAAGAATTTTGTATTCTGCCATACTGTGAATCTGTGATGCCATGCTATTGCACAAACGAATTCTGAAACTAGATTAGTAGATTACAGCTGAGAATTCTGAAGCTAGAATACTAGATTACGGCTGGCGTGTTATTTTCAGCTGCAAATTACAGTACTCCTGATATGTGGTAGTATTGCCTATGAATTCTGCCCCAAACTTCAATTCTCAACCTACAAATCCTGCCTCAAACTTCGATTGAATGGGTGAGGAGTGAGAAGCTCAACAAACCAAGCATGTTATTGGTACGCACAACAACCCAGCTTTTTCAGAAGCTAGCCAAATGTCAGAGCAGATATCAGTAAGCAAAATCTAAGAGCAATCAGAGTTAAACAGAATTGCACAAAGAATCTGATTTTCATCGACTTCTCCCAAAGCAAATTCTGCAAAATCACAAGATATACCAAACAATGAAACAAGACATCAACCAGGTTCGATCAAAAAGAAGAAGAAGAAGACATCAACCAGGTTAACACCAACCAGGTTCGATCAAAAAGAAGAAGAAGACATCAACCACGTTCTCTAACACCTGGGTTTTATCATATTTATTGGACCAATGATGCATCATTACAAAGGACTACAATACAGATGATGCGGGAAAAATTACTATACTAAGCAGTATTTTAAATTTTTTTACCGGGTATCAGTTTCCACCAATGGAAAACAAATCACCAGGAAGGAAGGTATACAGCAGTAAATACATACTCCCAACTCAAGTGGCAACAAAAATGATCGCCCTTGTCCACTTTATGGCCTTTGTGCACGTGAGCACGTCAAATTACTACCAAAACGAACAAAAACATCTTGGCACCTATCCTAGTCTACATTGCACAAGCTCACAACTCGAACTCATGCTACAGGCCCGCAATGTCAATAGCAGATCCCATTTCATATAAGCTGATGGCATCAGCTGATTGCATTTACAGGGCAAGTTACAACTGATTCCACTCTTGGTTGCATGCTCCAGTCGTATTGGCCGTCTGCATCAATTGGCACCATTTTTCCTCTCCAGTTTAATTGCTTCATAAGACTTGACAACCTCCTTGAACTTCTCTTCTGCAGCTTCTGCACCAGACAAAATGTTCATGGTATTAGTGGCTGCATCATGGGCGGAAACATGTTGTCCATGTGTTCATTAAGAAAAGGAGACATTAAGCACCTCTATCATCTTGATTTTGATCAGGATGAACCTCCATTGCTTTTGTTCTAAAAGCAGTCTGCAGCAGGTGAAGTGTCGAACTCAGATAACAAGACCACGTAAGATGAAGCATGGTATGTACGCCCCCATAAACATTGCAGTTCTTTTTTGGAAGCGTACTATCAATATAACTGTACTTTATTATCAAACGATATTGTATTGTTCCTTCGATTTCACTAATGAAGCCACATATTATTTCTCAGTTACTACTAACCCAACCCGGCCAGTACCTAAATAACTTGTCATAAGCGCACCACAGCCATTAAATAATTTAGTGGTATGCTGTAACACTTCAAGACAAATATGGTGCGCTTATCTAAACCAAACTTAAATAGGTAAAACTTGCAAATAGGTTAGGGATCTTGGGGTTAGTTTAAGATATTTGATATGTAATATGATCATGATCAATATGAATGCTAATCAATTAATGTGAATTCTGGTTAACATGAGTCAGACAACACGTTCAGACATACGAAAATGCAGGATAGAAGGAACAACAGCATGGCTGATAAAGAGATTGCATTACCTTCACTTCTGCATCTGTATATGGTGTCACTCGCGACCTACAAAGGAGTTAAACACGGTCTGTCAGGAAAAGTAGAATAAAAGTACAAGATTATAAGATTCAGTACCAGGATAGCTATCATTTTGTCCAACAAATATAACTTAATAACAGTTTGCAGTTTCTTCCTTTAAATCAAGAACAACAAAATTGCATAGTTAGATATAGCAAAATGGACTTTCTAAAATGTACAGGAAATTGTTGTGCAACAAGAAAAATATATCATACTAAAAAATGTAAGGAAAACCACTGTCCAAAAAGATAGATTTGCTTTAAGAAATCAACTGCAAAAGAAATCGATTAACAGACCAAGAATATGGAATTAGAGACCAAGGGGTCGACCATGAGTCCAAGTCTCCAAGACAGTCTACCATGGCATAACTAGATAACAGATGAGCAGAAATATACAGGAAGAGATTTGAGTAAAGACCTGTCAAGACCAAGAACTGCATAATGATGTGACATAGGATAAACCCTAGGTCCTGCCGGCGTATATGTCCTTCTATTTTTATGTTCTGAGTGAGAAGTGTCAGTCTGCCAATACCAATCATCCCGAGGGATGTAATTGTAGCCACCAGGAGGGCCATTCTCCCTCCAGCATTCATAATCCCTCCTAAATTTATTCCTCTCTCTGTTGAAAACACTTTGCATGTGCCTTATTCTTTGCTGCGAAAATTAAGTAGACAGAAAAATCAGCATACCGACAGACAAAGTATAGCATACTTTGGTAAGTGTTCTCAAGCTTAACAGTCAAATATATGTGATAGCGAGATGTGTAATCTCAAGTTTCCACTTGTGCATTGAAGATAAGCACATCATATTGTATTGAATAAGGAAAAGAAGAAAAAAATAAGACTATGAATGTATGTACAAACTCACAACTCTCTCTTGCTCCTCCTCATATTCCTGCTGCATACGCTGATAATATCTTTTTTTAGCTTCCTCACTGAAGCTTCCACGACTTGAACTGTTACTTGTATATCTCCAAGATGATGTTGCCTGCCTTTTATTTAACTTTTGAAGAAAAAGGAGCATATAAGTCGATTTTCAAAGAATCAATATAATCAAGTACAAGCATAGGATACATAAACATATGATCATAAACCAAACAGGAAATTTTGGTTGACTTTAGACTTCCACAGAGAACTCATTGGAAATCCTCCCCAATGGGGTTCTTGGCATTTGTTACGAAGCCTGAAAGGCTGTTGAAGAGTGGAAAAGGCAATTTTTACCATGTGTGAATCCTTCAACTGAGTTAAATTGCCCACAGGAGAAGACCCGATAGCAGGCTCACCCTACTGGCCTATTGTTATCATATACGCGCTATACTTGTGAAAAGCCCCATACAGTGAAATATTAAGCATGCAAGGGTGCTACGTAAGAGAAAGAAACTAGCAATTACCGTTGGACAATCATATTAAGCTTACAATTCTTCTCTACTGGTTTTACCTAAACACATCCACCTAACGGAATAGACTATTATCATATATTCCAAGACTCAAGCATGATTTTGGGCTTCAACTAATTACATTACACCTGAGTTGACAAGTTGAAAATCGTCAAATGAGGATGTGTAAGGTTTTGCTACTCTAGTACTTTTAGGATGCCAAATTCAAAGAAAATTGGGTTTGCACTAGGACACTTCAGAAATTGACAGCCAGTAACTAGTTGTAGTACCTGAGTGTAGAACCAGTCCACACTTCTGCGAAGTTGAGTAACCTATAGTTTGACAGGAATAAGAAACAAAAAAAAAGGTCAGATACATGAAATATGCATAGTAGCTAGATAGTGCTTAGTACATCAAACAAAAGAATCCAGAGCAGGTAGATATCACAAATATGATAGAAGTGCCAAATTGTAAACAATCTCACATTACTGTCAAAACTTAGAGACCAATTTCACGAGCATGATAAGTAAAATTTATGCCTAAGGAAAAGGTTATCATACTAGCAAACTCATTATCCTAGGCTCGCAAATGTTAAAATTGGATCGCTTGATACTACCAAATTGGCCAATTGCAGAGCAACTAGCAACTAAGCCATGGGTAGACAGCAAGCTACTACTAGACCAACAAGCTAGACCGCCGGGCATTCTCGACGCGATCACGTGGGATGACTTCCTCGAGAAATTCCAAAAATTAGAAGAGGGAAGAGGGGAGAGAGCTGCCCACCGCGAAAGTGGCGGTGGTGGCGCCGATGAGGCCGAATATGAGGATTCCCCATGCCTTGGACGGCCGCCGCTCCTGCTCCCTCGACGCGCCGCCGCCGGAGCGGTCTGATTTATCCTCCTGCGGCTGTGGGGCCATCTTCTATGGGGCTTCCCCCCGCAGATTCTTCTTATCTCCCGATTCGAGCTCGACGGCGAGAGGCGCCGGAGACCAGGCTCATGCTTCCCCGGTCGAATTCCTTCTACTTCCCGCAGCTCTCCCCCCGC
Organism: Echinochloa crus-galli; assembly: GCA_900205405.1. Taxonomy (NCBI): domain Eukaryota; kingdom Viridiplantae; phylum Streptophyta; class Magnoliopsida; order Poales; family Poaceae; genus Echinochloa; species Echinochloa crus-galli. Next base: position 1,862,881 of record OAMR01000161.1, read on the forward strand.
TGCGCTGCTGCGTTGGGCGCGGAGACCACGAGGAGGACGAATTGGAGTTGGATTGCTGGGCGGGTGCTGCGGCCCGGGGAGGGGACGGCCGGGAACGCGGAGAGACAGGCAGACGAGTCGCGACTCGCGAGGCCTCAACCGACTCGTTGCGTCTCGTCTCTCCTGTGGCGATGCGAAAGGTCGACTGAATCTGGGGTTGTCGCAGCAGTCGGCACACGATTCGATCACTCGTGTAGCACTTGCGCACAAGCGTGACCATCAGTTAGCCCCGCCGTTACGAGGGGAGATGTGGCCGCTGCGAATTTTGTATTTCGTTTTTTTCAGGTGAAGTTTGTATTCCATACATCTTTAAACATTTCAATGTTTTAAACTAATTAGATTATTCTATAAACAATATATATTCAAACAGTAAGAAAGCGTATTCTAATCAATTTGCCTTTACGGACTTGATAGAAAACCTTGTCATTTGCTAGAACCTAAAGCAAGAGAATTGTGTTTCTTTCTTCTGAAGTTATTGTTCAAATAGCATTGTCCATCCACATAGGCTACAAATATAATTTATACAATTGTCTTTTTTGTCGAGCACTATAGATTTATATCCGATTGTACCATTCTAAATGCCAATCTAAATTATAGCTAAAGATGCTACGCTTATGATATTAAAACTAAATACAAAAAAAGTGAATAGCACATGAGTCTATCTTCATGAAAACCCAAGGTCAGAATGCAAGACAACTTGAGCTATAAATAAAAGATGTGCAATCCAATCCTTATCTCACATTTACACATCACATCTACGGTGAGAGTAAATGCGACTTTGTGATTGTTTATTTTCTTGAACAAGTTAATATTGTTTCATAAGTCCAGTTGCACGGTATCTTCTTCTCCGATAATAAGAAACAATAGTTTTTCTTGTCGTGTGTAAGTCATCCGTGAAAGTAGTTTAAGCTTTAAATGGATTCTCCATTGTATCACACAGTTTAGATATGTAGTCCATCATTAAAGTGCACCACATTATACAAATATGAGATTCAAAATTCAATTTGATCGAGTTTTGCAGGATCTTCGTTTTTTCTACGTTTACGTACGTGTATTTCGTCTTTTCTCTACTCCTAATAATCCCGTGCTCAGGAACCGTGTGCCTGCGACCCATTGGTCTGCCTCTAATTTCCGTCTGCCTGCGACCTCCTCCCGACCGCCCGCGTGCAATTTTTTTTGGCGCCGACATGTGGGCCCCACACGGCAGGTGGGTCCCACGCTCGCAGACCCCAATCCCCGACGTCAATCCCCTCCCTCGCGACGCAGCACCCACGTCGTCGCGTCGACTCCTCCCCCGACCCCCGCGTCGGTCCCCTCCCCCCACGTCAAGCTCGCGCCACCTCCGCCGGCCGCCACACCGCCGTCCACCACACCACACTGCCGCCGCCGACTCCCCTGCGTCCCCCGCGCCGATCCCCTCCCCCACCTCGAACCAGGGCCGCCACCCCGCCGGCCGCCGCCACGCCCTTCTCCTCCGCCGAGATCCAGGCCGGGCCGCCGCCGCGCCGCGCCCGCCGCGCAAGATCCACGCCGCCGCTGCCGAGATCCACGCGCACGCCGCCACGCCTTCTCTCCGCCGAGATCCAGGCCGGGCCGCGCCGCCACGCCCTTCTCCTCCGCCGAGATCCAGGCCGGGCCGCCGCCGCCGAGATCCACGCCGCCACGCCGCGCCGACGCCTCGCCGGGCTTCTCCTCCGCCCACGCGCCCTCGGCTTCCACCGCTCGCCTCGGCATCCATCACCACCTCGCGCCCCATCACGGGGCCGTGCGCCGCTTGGCTCCGCTCCGTCCTCGCCTTCTCCACGCTCTCCCTCGCCGCCGCGGCACGGTCTACCTCACTGCCGACAACCTCGAGGAGACGCTGGCGAGGTCCAGGGATTCGGTGGGGCTGGTGGTAGCGGGGGAGCGGCCATCGGCGAGGCCGAGAAGGAGGACCTCGTCCTCCAGGACACCTTCGCGCAGGAGACCGCCGTCACCATCGTGGACCCCAACATGTAACTTATTGTGCTTGTATTGTATATCAGATTCTTCTTCTTGCCAGTGTGATGCTTCATCTAGGCGCAGGAATTGACGCTGGCGAAGATGGGTAAAATGGATGATGGGGAAACGAGGACCGAGGAGACGGACCATGTGGACGAGGTGTGGACGAGCTCTACACCGTGCCAGACCACCTCAAGGTTTGCTTGTCGCTCAACTGCATTCCTCAACCTGAAATTGCTCATGGTACTGTGGATTGTGCTGATGGTACGCTTGTATTGCTGCTTGCAGGTGAAGAAGAACTTGGAGGAGAGCTCAACACAATGGAGTACTGGCATTGCTGAAGTTCAGCTACCTATCAAGTGCGTTCTTGCACTGTATGTTTTTTTATGATTGAGCTGAATATTTTATAATTAGGAAGTCAGAATAGATGGGTACACATGAAAATTGATGCTAACTTGCTAAGCGCGAACAGCATGATACGGATTATTCAGAGAAATGATAACCAGCTCTCCATGATTGCAGGGGATTTCACTCCGGGAATATGCACTGAAGATTGCTTGTTTGAGGATTTGACAATAACGTTTCGCGGTATGTAGAGCAACTCTCTTGTGGAACATTGTTAACTTGTATAATCGATATGCCAGAGCATCAATATGAAGGGGCAACTCTCTTGTGGAACTCTCTTTTTTTTAGGTAAAAGTAGCATCGATATGCCAGAGCATAACGGTTTCAGTTTTCTTGTTGGTGAAAACATCTGAAGGGTACTGTCAAACTACGTTTTTTTCTCTTTGTTAGGAACAGGTTTAGGTGCGGAATCTCTCCGCTAGCTTCTTAGAGAAGAACTCATCTTTTTACTCTGAAAGGACAATATATCATCTGTTCTATTTTTTGTTGATGCTTGTGTCCTCTTTCTGATTGTTTTCTTTTCAAACTCTGTTGTTTCATGCCATAGAATTTTGTTAATAGGAGGCAGCCTCCTTTTGTTGTGCCCCAGCATTCCAATTTTTATTTCATGCTGTTTTCACATATGGATCCGTGGCATTCCAATTTTTATTTCATGCTGTTTTCACATATGGATCCGTGGCATTCCAATTTTTATTTCATGCTGTTTTCACATATGGATCCGTGGCATTCCAATTTTTATTTCATGCTGTTTTCACATATGGATCCGTGGCATTCCAATTTTTATTTCATGCTGTTTTCACATATGGATCCGTGGCATTCCAATTTTTATTTCATGCTGTTTTCACATATGGATCCGTGGCATTCCAATTTTTATTTCATGCTGTTTTCACATATGGATCCGTGGCATTCCAATTTTTATTTCATGCTGTTTTCACATATGGATCCGTGGCATTCCAATTTTTATTTCATGCTGTTTTCACATATGGATCCGTGGCATTCCAATTTTTATTTCATGCTGTTTTCACATATGGATCCGTGGCATTCCAATTTTTATTTCATGCTGTTTTCACATATGGATCCGTGGCATTCCAATTTTTATTTCATGCTGTTTTCACATATGGATCCGTGGCATTCCAATTTTTATTTCATGCTGTTTTATCATGTGGATCCGTGGCAGAATCTGGTAAGCAGCATTTGACTGTAAGGCTGAAACTGTAGATTTGTATGTCTGCACATTATTTTGTGAGCAGTTTAGTGTCTGCCACTTCAGTTGCTAAATATTTAGGGATCTAATTAAGGATCGGTCCATATTTTTTGTCCTCCACATGTCGAAGTTACTTCAGATTCCTTTTTGTTTCAGTACTGATATATTTTTTGATACATGCTAAGGTCGTGATCAAATTTTGTATGATAGCGGAGGATATCTTGCGTGCTATCTGTTCCAGTTTTAAAACCTGTAGTTGGTAATCCCATTTATTTGTACTAATATTATATGCTGAATCTTGGTGTGCTTTTTTTTTCTCAGTCTCATGTCGTTGTTTATCATCATTTATAGGGGATTGCATTTAGCTATTTAATTTGCATTTGCATATCCCATGTTGTTGTTTATTGTCATTACTAGGGGACTGCAGTTAGTTGTTCTATTTGCATTGTCGTGGTTGCAGAGGGGCACAGGCAGAAGTAGTTCCATGTTTGTTTAGAGCAGAACACTACTTGGGATATGGTAGTTGACAGTAAGAAGGTCAGGGAACATCTTACATTCCAGAATAACAGGAAATTGTCATTTTCGTCCATCATCTTTGGTGGGATTCTATTCTGCAGTGGAACTCACCCTTCTAGCATAATTAAGGTGTTCAGTACTTCGGTGTGTTCACGGGGAATCACCTTGGCCATTGCTTGTAGTCAGACACACCTGATAAGGCAAGTAATTTATCGTCCCTTGCATTTTTATTACACCTGAAACTTGTATAGGAAACAGGTGTGTATGGAATCTATATTCTGCATCTCACTAACACTTGTTGAATGCTTACCAGGACACTGGCATTGTTCTAAGAGGAATTTTCTTGCTTAGGAAAAAGGAGGTTGATTGGTTATATCAGGGTGGCGCGGCAGCAATTTTTCCCCGATGGTGTGTATTCTTGTTTTTTTTGCTAGAAAAAAAGTGCTTTGTAGAATGATGTTTAAAAGTCTTGAATCTTGGTGAATATAGCATAAATCTTTGACCCTTTTTATGTGCATTTGTACAGCATTGATTCTTGGTAGCAAATTTAATAGTTACAGCTGATGGCAACTTAGTTTTTGTTGATAGGTACAGTGGAGGCAGCTTCTCCATAAGTTTGACAACCTTTGGTTCTTCGGGTTTCTCCTTCTTTATAATTGATTGAAGGGAAGTCTCGGCTGTTGAGATCAATAGCAACGATTTGGTGCATATATAATTGCAGCCACATCTGGACGAACCACCAGGGACCATTGACGCAGGAAATTTTCTTGTTGGTGTGCATCTGATAGGTGCTATGCCCAAACTATTGGATCGGCCCTTATTCAAGAATTTGAAGGGAAGGAAAGAGTAGTTGCATACCTTAGCCGAAAGTTACTGGACCTGGAGACAAGGTATTCGGCTATAGAGAAGCTGTGCTTATGTGTTTATTACTCATGTACAAAATTTCGGCACTATTTATTGAATGCCGAATGCGTTGTATATTCAAAATTTGATGTAATTAAGCACATGTTGTCAATGCCAATTTTGAATGGAAGGATTGGCAAATGGATTTTGGCCTTATCTAGTATGCTCGAGAGCAGGAACGTGCGCATTGGGGGTGTGCATTCTTCAGACACTGTTGGAACGAAGGTTTGAAGCTTCCCACATGGAATAATTGTCCTGAATGCAATGATAGGTATGATGAATATAGGAAGGAAACTGTCAATCGCCGATCTGTCCATGAAAGAATTGGCAGGATGCATCCTAGTGATGATCGGCGTTTTAATGATCAACCAAGAAAGAGGCATGCTGATTACAGGTGGGTTGATCATGAAGAAGAAGAAGATCATGCTTATGTCTGGCAAGAAGGACAATGGTGTCCACCTGGTTTGAGGAAGAGCCAGAAGAGAAGAGTACAGCGCCTGTCTCTTATACACATCTAGATGTGTATAAGAGACAGGAAGAAAAGTTCAAACAGTTCTCCAATGTTCTTGTTGATAGCAATAGTGGAGGCTGCTTCCCCATAAGTTTGACAGCCTTTGGTGCTCTGGGCTTCTGCTTCCTGGTAATTGACCGAGGGGAAATATCGGCTGTTGAGGTCAATGGAGACAATTTGGTGCATATACAATTGCAGCCACATTTGGACGAACCACCAGGGACCATTGACGCAGGAAATTTTCTTGTTAGTGTGCATCTGATAAATGGTCTGATGGAGCATGTGATAGACACTTCCCAGGAGATATTTCCCGAGAGGGATAAGTGTGCCTGCAGCCAGGTCTTCGGCCATTACTATGTGATTCAGAGTTGGCAATCTCGAGAAGAACAGAGAGAAGCAAGCAGCCAATCACCTGCGGCGAGCGCCGGCGCGGCTTCCTTCGGGCTCATCGGCGGCCGGTCGCCTTCCATTCGCCATTGGGGTTTTCTTGAGTTTACTGTGCTTGGGGAAAGAAGAGTTCGAGGAAGGCAAAAGACTTGATGAAGAGATAGCGGCACTCGGTATGTTTATTTATAGAATCCGCAGAGGAAATCGTGGCCAAAGATCGTGGCGCGTATCCCAAAAATTCGGAAGGTGGAAAGGATTCTCAAAACCGAACGGTTTCGGTGTCGTTTGGAATTCATGCCGATGTCACATTCGGCTATATTAAGCTTTTCGAGATTGATACTGCAGAAGCCAACGTTGCCGAATAAGTTATGCACCACGAAACAAAGCCGAAATAAAGATGATGGAAAATGCAGAATTGATCAGGCATTCGGCTATCAAACTATTTGATACAATTTACACACCCAAGTACTTTGAGATTACATTTTTTGTGTGCTTGGCGCGAGCTGCAGATTTTGCGTCAACAATATTATATTAACTAGTAGAATGCAAACATCAAAATTTTGCAGGAAGAGGAAATTGAAATTAATTTGTCTATTACATGAACAAATTCTAATGACGATTTTCTATGCTTTTTATGAACAATCACAAGCTAGGGAAGAAAGTCAATCATACATGCTGGTTACAAGAAACAAACAATTGCAACATACCACAAATATGAGTATAGAGAATGATACAACCAAATAAATATTTTCAATAAATTATGACAAACGGGTGCCAAGTTATTCATAATCTAAAGGTCCAATCAAAACTTAATATTCTATACGATCTCGATAAATTTCTACAGGTCGTAACCTCACCGGTATTTCAAGAAAACATTTTTATGTACTCGCATAAATATTTATTTTCCTACCCACGTGCAGAAATCTGAACAAAAGTAGCAGCACTCTTCCTACCATCCTATTCTAGGTACTAATCCTCGTGATAGTAAGTGCTCAGTTTCATGGATGGTAATGCAGGGTACAATCAGATTTTTATGGCATTGGAAGATATAGTAAAGACAGCTTTCAGGTGTCCTGGACACATAGGGTTGTTTGAGTGGGTTGTCATGACCTTTGGATTGAAAAATGCTGGTGCAACTTATCAAAGGGCTATGAATTATATTTTTCATGAGTTGATCGGCAAGATTGTAGAGATATATATTGATGATGTAGTGATCAAGTCATTGGATCATGAGTCCCATTTGGCTGACATAAGGCAAACTCTAGAATGCACCAGGAAGCATGGGCTTAAGATGAACCCGAACAAGTGTGCTTTTGGAGTTTCGGCTGGAGAGTTTCTGGGATTTTTGATACATGAAGGAGGAATAGGAGTTGGCAGGAAAAGCATGAAGGCAAGAAAAGGAGCGTTTTCAAAGGCGTAAGTTTGAGGAGGAGAAAAGAAGACATGAAGAAGAAAGGCACAGGGAAGAACAAGAGGAATTTATCCGAAAACAAGAACGTGCTCATTGGGGATATGGTAAAGGCTGCTGCTGACCAATTCATTAACAAATGTTTACTGTCTTTCGCCAAGAACAGGAGTGGTGCACCTTTTCTCAAGTCCGATCTGCCAAGAGTTCTCCTTCCCGGGCAGTCTGATTTTACTGAAGAAGAAGAGAGGGAGAGATTTTCGGGCTTGTTATACAAAGCTTTGGGGGAGGCAATGACCAATCATAATGCTGCATTCTTACACACACACACACACACACACACACACACACACACACACACACACACACACACACACACACACACACACACACACACACACACACACACACACACACACACACACACACACACACACACACACACACACACACACACACACACACACACACACACACACACACACACACACACACACACACACACACACACACACACACACACACACACACACACACACACACACACACACACACACACACACACACACACACACACACACACACACACACACACACACACACACACACACACACACACACACACACACACACACACACACACACACACACACACACACACACACACACACACACACACACACACACACACACACACACACACACACACACACACACACACACACACACACACACACACACACACACACACACACACACACACACACACACACACACACACACACACACACACACACACACACACACACACACACACACACACACACACACACACACACACACACACACACACACACACACACACACACACACACACACACACACACACACACACACACACACACACACACACACACACACACACACACACACACACACACACACACACACACACACACACACACACACACACACACACACACACACACACACACACACACACACACACACACACACACACACACACACACACACACACACACACACACACACACACACACACACACACACACACACACACACACACACACACACACACACACACACACACACACACACACACACACACACACACACACACACACACACACACACACACACACACACACACACACACACACACACACACACACACACACACACACACACACACACACACACACACACACACACACACACACACACACACACACACACACACACACACACACACACACACACACACACACACACACACACACACACACACACACACACACACACACACACACACACACACACACACACACACACACACACACACACACACACACACACACACACACACACACACACACACACACACACACACACACACACACACACACACACACACACACACACACACACACACACACACACACACACACACACACACACACACACACACACACACACACACACACACACACACACACACACACACACACACACACACACACACACACACACACACACACACACACACACACACACACACACACACACACACACACACACACACACACACACACACACACACACACACACACACACACACACACACACACACACACACACACACACACACACACACACACACACACACACACACACACACACACACACACACACACACACACACACACACACACACACACACACACACACACACACACACACACACACACACACACACACACACACACACACACACACACACACACACACACACACACACACACACACACACACACACACACACACACACACACACACACACACACACACACACACACACACACACACACACACACACACACACACACACACACACACACACACACACACACACACACACACACACACACACACACACACACACACACACACACACACACACACACACACACACACACACACACACACACACACACACACACACACACACACACACACACACACACACACACACACACACACACACACACACACACACACACACACACACACACACACACACACACACACACACACACACACACACACACACACACACACACACACACACACACACACACACACACACACACACACACACACACACACACACACACACACACACACACACACACACACACACACACACACACACACACACACACACACACACACACACACACACACACACACACACACACACACACACACACACACACACACACACACACACACACACACACACACACACACACACACACACACACACACACACACACACACACACACACACACACACACACACACACACACACACACACACACACACACACACACACACACACACACACACACACACACACACACACACACACACACACACACACACACACACACACACACACACACACACACACACACACACACACACACACACACACACACACACACACACACACACACACACACACACACACACACACACACACACACACACACACACACACACACACACACACACACACACACACACACACACACACACACACACACACACACACACACACACACACACACACACACACACACACACACACACACACACACACACACACACACACACACACACACACACACACACACACACACACACACACACACACACACACACACACACACACACACACACACACACACACACACACACACACACACACACACACACACACACACACACACACACACACACACACACACACACACACACACACACACACACACACACACACACACACACACACACACACACACACACACACACACACACACACACACACACACACACACACACACACACACACACACACACACACACACACACACACACACACACACACACACACACACACACACACACACACACACACACACACACACACACACACACACACACACACACACACACACACACACACACACACACACACACACACACACACACACACACACACACACACACACACACACACACACACACACACACACACACACACACACACACACACACACACACACACACACACACACACACACACACACACACACACACACACACACACACACACACACACACACACACACACACACACACACACACACACACACACACACACACACACACACACACACACACACACACACACACACACACACACACACACACACACACACACACACACACACACACACACACACACACACACACACACACACACACACACACACACACACACACACACACACACACACACACACACACACACACACACACACACACACACACACACACACACACACACACACACACACACACACACACACACACACACACACACACACACACACACACACACACACACACACACACACACACACACACACACACACACACACACACACACACACACACACACACACACACACACACACACACACACACACACACACACACACACACACACACACACACACACACACACACACACACACACACACACACACACACACACACACACACACACACACACACACACACACACACACACACACACACACACACACACACACACACACACAATCCTGTTCGTATGATCACCTTCAAGCCGTTCTCAATGTTAAAGATGCTTCTGATTTGTCACATAGTTGACAGTTCCCAATATTTAATGAAGGGTCTGAACTCTTGAAACCCTAACTATTGTCGCTCATTGGTTGTGAAAACCTCAACAGATGATGGTTCAATTGCTCGCTGCAATTAAAACGGGGAATAACAGCAAGAACATATTGCAGATTTCTTTCAATCACCACCCTTTACCTATGAGCCATAGCCAATCCAGAACGGCTCCAAAGAAAATTCCTCCCAAAAGGGAAAGCACAAGCAAGTTGCCCAAAGCATTTTGTTCTGGTCCCTGAAAGGATAATCACATATATGTGACTTCAGGAAATTCAAAATAAAAAGGGGAAATGGAAAAACAAAAAACATGCTAGTATAAAGCATTCAGAAAATTAACCTTGTACCCTTTTGGTGCCTCAGTGAGAACATACACGGTAAGATATGATATCCACTTCTTAATCCAAGAAATGACGTTAACAGGATATCCAGCCCTGATTTCCATACTTCGCAGTATAGTAGAATGCAGGAATGAGAAGGAACCGTGAAATGGCTGCAATTAGCAACCCCTTCCGAGACGTCAGCTTAATTTGTTTGATCAGGGGTATGTATGTTGCGATTAGATTCCATGCATTACTGCACGCGATCATGAGAATGGCATACCTGCATAGCCATGTTGCAGTTTCCTAAATGTTACAAATTTGAAATGGCATATCAATATACGGTGAACTAGATAAATTCAGGTAGTACAGTTATAGTACCAAGAGCCCGTGCTGTGTGATCCAGTATCTTCAGCTAAAAACCCTGGGACGATGGAGATGGTCACTACATAGACTAGGAACAAATCAAGTCCATAGTCTATATTTTGAAACATCAATTTCCTGGTGCTCAAACGTGGAATACATTCTGAGTCTTCGATAGACTGAAAAATTCTTGCAAAAGTTAGTGTTATGGATTAGTTATTCAAAACCTGCTGCAATTTAGTGTCTATATACAAATGAGTTTGGAGGATTTTCTTTCCCAAGGCCTGCATGTGACAGTGATTCAATTTGTTACTTTTGTTCATTTCATCAAAATATGGTCTCTACATTTATATTTCTGTATCTTAGGTTCACATCTTGAAAACTATATGGTACATGGATGATGGTGTTGCATAATATTTCCATACATGTGAAATAGGTTCAATGGATCTACACTCCAAGTGGCACGCCTCCGGAATTCGAAAGCCAGGGCCACGTGTGAAGCCAGCTGATTCGGCTTGCTGTGTGCTTGGCGCGAACTGCATATTTTGCGTCAACACCTGATGTTCGGAGCAGCAATCAAGAGCGATTTAACTAGAAATCTATGTGTATTGTAAATACAAATCCATATTTGTAAATAGGTATAACTATCACTATGTTGTAATGTATATACAATGTGGATTCGAAGCATGATGCGCTTATATTTGTACCGGTCCTCTATCTGGATGCACATATTGTTAAAAACTCAGTGCTATCCTCAATTTTTTTGTTACAGGTTATCCTTTTTATCTGAGCTAAATCCACTAAATTTGTATGCAGCACCTGGTATTGTAGATCCTCTTTGATTCCATTTGAATATGCTGAAATTATTTGTTACAAATTATCTTTATTTTTGTCCAAATTATTAGTTAAATTCACGAATAAAGTGCTAACTTTCATGGATTTTGGTGCGATCCTATAGCCGTCAAAATTAAATTTTTATATGGTCTATTAATCTTTGCTCCATGTATCATACCCGCAGCAACGCAGGTGCACTTACCTGGTCGAAAATAAAAGTTGATCAAACCCAACGTTCCGAATTCGGAACCCCCATCGGCCGCCTGCCGGCCGCGTCCTGCACTCCTGACCATCGATCCGATCCCAACCGTTCTTTCGCGAACTATAGCAAAAGCCCATCATCTCGCGGTTCTCGTCACCGCGCCCGACTGGTGGACCCAAACCCGGGACGGCCACGCCGCCACCGCCGCTGCCTGCGCCGCCAGGATGTTCCGCGCCGCCATCTCCCGCCTCGGCGCCCGCCTCCGCCTCCTCCCTGACCCCCGAGCCCACCACCCCTCCCCGGCCACTCCTCACCTCCGCGCCCTCTCCACCCGCCGCGGCAAGCGCTCCTCCCCCACCGCGCCGCCCGCGGACTCCGATGACGAGGGCCCACTGCGCGGCCTCTTCGTGCTCTCCCGCGACCCCGAGTGCCCGCCGCGGCTTCTGGTGGTGCAGCCGCGCCTCCGGCCCGGGAGCCTCCTCGACTCCAAGCTCGCCGAGGCGCTCAACCTCGCCAACTCCCTCGAGGAGCCCCGCGACGGCTTCTACGATCGCGAGTTCGGCGCCACGGGTGCGCCGCCGCACCTCGTCGTCCAGAACCCCGCCTCCCGCGGCCGCTCTCACGCAGGTATCCAGCTCGCTGTCGCTCCATTTCCAGTGATTAGCTCGAGTGCTCTGGTGGAAGTGTTTTACTGTTTTGAGTTGCATATGTAGCTGAATTAATCGTTTTTGGTAAGCTACGGATGCAGTGTTAAGGATTGCATGCAATTCGGGTTTAACCTCTCCCACAGTGATGTGCACTGGTAGTGACTTAATGCGTGCACTGTTTTCAATCAATCATTCTCCTCTGTTAACCAACCAGACGCTAGTTGTATTGGTTTCTGATGCGATCCTAACTGCATTAGGCAAGTGATGGCCTGATTGGATCATTTTTCTCAGTTGAACTTCTCGAAAGTGCCACCATGACTGTCTCATGAGATTTCCTGCACATTTTTAGCATATTGAATGGTCCGGTTCACTATCCGCGTTAGCAAAGTCACATAGACTGACATGTGGCATATGACCTCCCACATAGCGTAAAAGTATTTGAAGTTAGTAGAGGTTTACATTGTGGGTTCATTGCTCCATTCTCTTAAAAGCAAATATATGCACTATACAGCAACACCGCAGAGGCTGCAAGTGTTTTTTTCACTCCACTTAAAAACTGTAGCTTCTTGCCTTGTTCTCATTTTTTCTCTGATGTTCGCGCATGCCTATCTCAGAGTATGCATATGATGCCACTTTATATGTTGCTAAAAATAATGATGTAGCTGACATCTATAACCAGTTCCTTGAAAGAGCAGATCAAGAAGATGAGTATGAAGATAGCGAGGAAATAGCTGCAGCAGAGATAGTGTGGAGCAAAGAACCAGTTACAATGACTCAAAGATGGATCAAACAGATGAAAGGAACATATGATTTTGATGTGACTAAGGCAGACAAATTGTTTGAGTTCCTGGTGAAAGAAGGCCGAATCAAATTGCCAGAGGGGCATTCTATGCTTCGGCCCGATGGAGTGAAAGATAAGAGGTACTGTGGGTTTCATGATAGAAATTCTCATTCCATTAATGAATGCAGAGTCTTTAGGATGAAGATTCAGAAAGCTATCCAGGAAGGACATTTGAAATTCGACAACAAAATGAAACTGGACAGTAACCCTTTCCCTCAGAATATGATCGGGTTCTCAGTTAATATGGTAAATGCTGTTCCATCTGGAGAAAAGGGAAGATTGAAAGTTTTAACCTCAAAGAAGGCAGGGCAGGATGGTTCAGTTGATCCTACTCGGCAGATCACGATGGAACAAATTCGCCGGAAAAATCTTCGGTTCCCGAATAGCCGATTTGAAGTGGGAGAATCCTTTAAACCTAGAGTTACTACACGTATTCTCCTCAACAAATGGCAGCGTCAGCAAGAAAAAGAGCGTTTTCAAAGGCGTGAATACGAGGAGGAGAAAAGAAGGCGCGAAGAAGAAAGGTTTGAGGAAGAACAAGAAGAGTATGCTCGAGAGCAGGAACGAGCGCATTGGGGGTGTGCATTCTTCAGACACTGTTGGAACGAAGGTTTAAAGCTGCCTACAAAGAATAACTGTCCTGAGTGCAATAATGGGTATGTCGAACATAGGCAAAATGTTGCCAATCGCCGATCTGTCCATGAAAGAATTGGTAGGGTGCATCTTAGTGATGATCGGCGTTTTGATGATCAACCAAGAAAGAGACATGCTGATTGCAGATGGATTGATCATGAGGAAGAAGACCGTGAGTATGTTTGGCAAAAAGGACAGTGGTGTCCACCTGGTTTAAGAAGGAGTCAGAAGAGAAGAGTTCAACGCCTGAGGAATCAATAATTAAAGCAAGCAAGGCCTAGGATGAAATCGATATGGCTCCCAAAAGACAGGCCTGACGAACATAGTCATTCGGCTCCTACATGCATGGTATGTTTCTTGCCGAATGAATTCATGGCTCCAGCTAATCAAATTGTACAGGAAGAAATATTGCCCGATATAGATGATGCCGAACAATTTGGGTTAATGGCACAATCCTGAGTTGAGCGACATCATGGATGTCACTTTGGAAGAATTGTCTGAAGAGCATCAACAGATGGTAAAGGTTGCTGCTGACCAATTCATTAACAAATGTTTACTGTCTTTCGCCAAGAACAGGAGTGGTGCACCTTTTCTCAAGTCCGATCTGCCAAGAGTTCTCCTTCCTGGGCAGTCTGATTTTACTGAAGAAGAAGAGAGGGAGAGATTTTCGGGCTTGTTATACAAAGCTTTGGGAGAGACAATGACCAATCACAATGCTGCGTTCTTAAACAGTTTTCGGCATATAATGATAAGCATTTTTGGTCAGCATGTAGATAAACCCTTTGAGCAGATACGGAAAAGGCCGGTTCGAACAAGGAACGCAATATGGGCACGAAGATTCGTCATTTATTTTTAGAAACGAGTGTTGTAGTCGTGTCCGACTAGGAGTTGTATCAAGACCTGGGTATAAATATAAACCCATGGCAGCTGTAAAAGGGATCGAATCAATCATACAACAAACCGGCCCCGTGCCAACATCGAGTCCTTTAGTCGAGTCGTCGAGTTCTTCGAGAGGAGTCATCGATCCGTCGACCTCCGTAAGTACCGGCAACCTTGTATCATGCTTAGTATCATGCGGTGGATTTAAGCTTTGATGCAAGTAGTCTTGTTACCATGCTTAGTATCATCCGGTGGATTTATTTGTAATCAAAAATTCTTCTTGTTTCTGTGGAATCTTTGGTGATCTGCCTAGGCTTGAGAAGTTCATGGAGAAATAATCTTGGGGGCACTTGGCCACATCCTAATTGCCTGGCTACTATATTCGGCTGGTAATATTCATATGAACTTTGAACCAGCCTTCCTCCACAGAATTCGGCTGGTAAGGTGCAAGGCCGAATGAAAGTGTTAAAGATTGCTGAGGACTCTGCATCTGTGCATCCGGTCTCAAAGCTGAACTCACAAGGGAGAGTGAGATTGTCATTATCCATATATGGGAACCAGAGGGGATTGGCAAAGCCTTTGAAGAGAAGTTCAAATAGTTCTCCAATGCTCTTGTTGATAGCAATAGAGGAGGCTGCTTCCCCATAGGTTTGACAGCCTTTGGTGCTCTGGGTTTCTCCTTCCTGGTAATTGACCGAGGGGAAATGTCGGATGTTGAGGTCAATGGAGACAATTTGGTGCATATACAATTGCAGCCACATTTGGACGAACCACCAGGGACCATTGACGCAGGAAATTTTCTTGTTGGTGTGCATCTGATAAATGGTCTGATGGAGCATGTGATAGACACTTCCCAGGAGATATTTCCCGAGAGGGATAAGTGTGCCTGCAGCCAGGTCTTCGGCCATTACTATGTGATTCAGAGTTGGCTCATTGGCCTTACCACAGAAAACAAATCTGCACAGCCACATATTCAGAAAGGCCCTGTATTCAACGTCAGTCAGAGGACCATCATGCATGTAAGTCTGGATGTATCTCTTATAGCCGACTCCAGTCTTCACCCCTGTCTGTTTGGAAGAACCTTTGTACCTGTATGGGTGTGTAATCCCTGTGATGTTCAGGCCGGTTATCATGTAAACATCGGCCAGAGTTGGAGTCATTGGTCCATGACCAAAAAGAAAGGCGTTCATGCCGTTGGACCAGAAGTGACAAGCTGCAATCAGGAGATTTTCATTCTTGGGTGTTTCGGCTAGAGATAGCTCCAAGCAGTGAGAAATACGAAGACTGTCCCAATTCTGTGTCTGAGGACTTTTATCTTCAAGAATCCTTTTGTACCAGTTTCTCCAGCCAGCGATTGGGGGCAGAGGCCAGTTCTTGAATGCATCTTGCCATTCGTGAGGTCTCATCAGAGAAGTTTTGAAAGGAATCCTCTGAGACTCGGCCGCAATAATTTCGGAGGGATCTGGATTCCCTGAGGGGCCGAGGAAGAAAGATGCGGATTGTTCTTCAGTGGGGGTCAAGATTTCGGTGGCCAGAGCCTATCAAGGGCAAAGGAAGAGCAAATCGGAGATTTAAAATGCAGCTCGAAAAGAGTAATGCCGAATGTGATTGAGGGAAACAAAACTTACTTGAAGAATTTGATCCTGGTTCGCCATTTGAAGATTGGAGCTTGAAGGATTCGACGAACTAGGGTTTGAATTTGGAAAGCGCACTCTGAGGATTTGGAAACGGAAAACGGATGTCGAGCAGATTCAGCCTGGAAATGTTGGGGATTCCTGGTCAATTCCGAGATAAAAGTATCCTTTATCCCGAAATTGAAGGGGCATGTGTTAACACCAAAAATTAGCACCAGGAAGAGGCTGACATGTGGGCCGGATTTGGTAGAAGGATGCCATTCGGCTAAGGGGCTTTCTCTGAAGCATTCGGCAAAGACGCTCTGCGGTCGGGAACGCGTCGTCATTCGGCAGAGGCATAGTTCCGCAGGCAAAAGCGGTAGCATTCGGGAAGGCGTGATGACGTGGAAAAACATAAGGAAAAGGCCGGTTCGAACAAGGAACGCAATATGGGCACGAAGATTCGTCATTTATTTTTAGAAACAAGTATTGTAGTCGTGTCCGACTAGGAGTTGTATCAAGACCTGGGTATAAATACAAACCCATGGCAATTGTAATAGGGAATCAATCGAATCAACCAACACAACAAACCGGCCACGCGCCACCTATCGAGTCCCTAGTCGAGTCGTCGAGTCCTTCGAGAGGAGCCATCGATCCGTCGACCTCCGTAAGTACCGGCAACCTTGTATCATGCTTAGTATCATGCGGTGGATTTAAGCTTTGATGCAAGTAGTCTTGTTACCATGCTTAGTATCATCCGGTGGATTTAAGTTGTGGTCTCAAGAAGGTTCCTCTGTTAGATCATGAGCCATGCGGTGGGCTAAGATCTAGTATGGACCAAGTTATCGGCTCTGTTAGATTTCGGCAAGATCTAACAGATTCATTAAGTTACCCCGTGTTGCTTCGTTTTTACCCTGTGCTTAAGATGTGTATAAGAGACAGTCATAAATGATCTAAATCTCTACAAAATTTATAGCAATTTCGTCTACCCTTAGAGATTCATCATTATTTCCCAATACGATGGATCTAGGGTCTTTCGATGTTCCAGTCTCAGTGTTTATGCGTATAGTTGAGCTGTATTGTGGATCACATCTCTCCACAGGACACTGTATGTCCTTTAAGTGAATATCAACTAAAATTTTAGTTGTTTTTCTAGTCTTCTTTTGCTTATTAGCAACAACATGTTGCTTCTTGGAAGTGCTTCTCCCCCTCTTGTTTTCAACTTGGGGTTGAGTGGTTTTATTAGGTACCTCCACTCTTTCGGGCACGTTCCTTGCAGGATGGATAGACTTTGTGACACCTTTATAATCTGTGAAAGCG
>OAMR01000161.1:1884218-1907676 GCA_900205405.1 Echinochloa crus-galli
CTTATCTTACGTTTACACATCACATCTAAGATGATAGTAAATGTGACTTTATGATTGTTTTTTATTTTAACAAGTTGATATTGTTTCACAAGTCCAATTGTACATTACCTTCCGCCTAATTGAAAAAACAATAGTTTTTCTTACTTAAGTCATACAGAAAAGCTAGTTTAAGCTTGAACGGAATTCTCTCTCATCACGCAGTCGATATATATAATTCATCGTCAAAGTGCATCACATTATACAAATATGAGATTTAAAATTCAATTTGATTGAGTTTTGCAGAATCTTCGTTTTTTTCTACATTTACGTACGTGTATTTCGTCTTTCGAAAATAAAAATTGATCAAACCCAACGTTCCGAATTCGAAATCCCCGTCGGCCGCCTGCCGGCCGCGTCCTGCTCGCCCATCGATCCGATCCCAACCGTTCTTTCGCAAACTAGCAAAAGCCGCATCATCTCGCGGTTCTCGTCACCGCGCCCGACTGGTGGACCCAAACCCGGGACGGCCACGCCGCCACCGCCGCTGCCTGCGCCGCCAGGATGTTCCGCGCCGCCATCTCCCGCCTCGGCGCCCGCCTCCGCCTCCTCCCTGACCCCCCAGCCCACCACCCCTCCCCGGCCACTCCTCACCTCCGCGCCCTCTCCACCCGCCGCGGCAAGCGCTCCTCCCCCACCGCGCCGCCCGCGGACTCCGATGACGAGGGCCCACTGCGCGGCCTCTTCGTGCTCTCCCGCGACCCCGAGTGCCCGCCGCGGCTTCTGGTGGTGCAGCCGCGCCTCCGGCCCGGGAGCCTCCTCGACTCCAAGCTCGCCGAGGCGCTCAACCTCGCCAACTCCCTCGAGGAGCCCCGCGACGGCTTCTACGATCGCGAGTTCGGCGCCACGGTTGCGCCGCCGCACCTCGTCGTCCAGAACCCCGCCTCCCGCGGCCGCTCTCACGCAGGTATCCAGCTGGCTGTCGCTCCATTTGCAGTGATTAGCTCGAGTACTCTGGAAGTGTTTTGAGTTGCATATGTAGCTGAGTTAGTTTTTTGTTAAGCTACGGATGCAGTGGGATTTTTTAAGAATTGCATGCAATCCGGGTTTAACCTCTCCCACAGTGATGTGCACTGGTAGTGACTTAATTCATGCACTGTTTTCAATCAATCCTTCTCCTCTGTTAACCAACCGGACACTGGTTATATTGGTTTCTGATGTGATCCTAACTGCATTAAGTAAGTGATGGCCTGATCGGATCATTTTTCTCAGTCGAACTTCTCAAAAGTGCCACCATGACTGTCTCATGAGATTGCCTGCACATTTTTAGCATATTGAATGGTCTGGTTCACTATCTGCGTTAGCAGAGTTACATAGACTGACATGTGGCATATGACCTCCCGCATAGAATAAAAGTTTTTTGAGTTAGTAGAGATTTACATTGTGGGTTCATTGCTCCATTCTCTTAAAAGCAAATATATGCGCTATACAGCAACCCCGCAGAGGCTGCAAGTGTTTTTTCACCCCACTTAAAAACTGTAGCTTCTTGCCTTGTTCTCATTTTTTCTCTGATGTTCGCGCATGCCTATCTCAGAGTATGCATATGATGCCACTTTATATGGATAAGAATAAGATAGAGGGTCCAAATCTTGCGGTTCAATTGGTTGCCTAGTGCAGTTGTGCTTTTGTTTTGAACCTTCGGTTGCCGTTGTTGTCGTGTTCTCAAACTTGTTTGCAACTTTCTTTGAACTGTTTTTGCGCATTTAAACTTTTCCTACACATACTTATGACTAGAACCACAAAAATCTAGCTTATTTGACAGTTCGTCATGGCAGATACATACTTCGGACCTGGAACTGTGGATAATGTCAAGTGCTACCTGAGGGCATCAGAGACGGAGTCAGAGGTGCACTTTTATGACCTTGTACATGAGTATGGGCCGTATGGCTGGCTGTGGTAGTTTATTCAATAGACGAGGGCACGAGGCATCATCCATTATCGTCCCTTCTCCATGCTGGAGTCGCACTTGCTGCCGCGCAGATAATTAAGATAAATATGCTACATGAAGTAATCTTTGCTTGCTTTGATCAACAGAAAGATGTGGATGCAGTTTTTGTTAATGCGATTCTCTCTGGAATCCAACAGAGAAACTTGGAGGCAAGTGCCCGTGTTTCTCTCTCTCTCTCTCTCTCTCTCTCTCTCTCTAACCTTGCATTTGACATTATGACCCAGAACTACATACTGCCTTATTATTCATGTTAATACTTTCCCTAGCAGGTTGCCTGGGGAAAGCCAGTTTTGGATCGTGTTGGGCTTATAATTGAAATATTCAATGCTCATGCAGAAACAAAAGAAGCAAAGTTACAGGTGCTTGTTTGTCTAGATATATTACTCTGTGAAATCTTGGCAGGGTAGTGTGGGGTGTATGAGTTCTCCTTGAACGTACTATCTTGATGAAATGGAGCTGGGCATTGGTATCTATTTAATTATTTACTTTGTCTATCATTTACACAGGCAGAGTTAGCAGCTCTCATGTACATGAAGACTAGGCTTGTCCGTGTACGTGGCCCAGGTGGACGGTTAACTTTTGGTCCAAGTGGGGAAGCTGAGGTTGTCAGTGCAAGAGGGTACGTTTCCTTTTGATTGCATCCAACAACTTGGATGGTAATTTGCTTAATTCATTTTGTATACCACTAGAAAAAAGAATGGATGGACTATCCTCAATTTGCATATAAACTAGCTCATGTGAATTGCAAGATGACTTCTGGAGGAAAAACTATATGCATGAGATATTCTTCTCAGTTTTCTCATTTGTATAATGAGAAATGCAACATGAGTTATGACAAAATCCAACATTGTGTGCCTCTGAATATCATGCTTGTTGAATTGTAACTAGTTTGTTTGTTATATTCTAGATAGAGTTGTACCGAATACATACATTTCCTTCTCTGATTCCTGCAGTGTTCTAATTAATGTTTTCTGTGGCTCATGCCATTTTTTCTGCGATTCCTGGTTAACATGGTGTCTCGAATATGCACGACATTTTTTCTGTGATTCACAATTTCACATATTCTGGTATGCGGGTGGATCCACATGGTGTCTTCTGCAATATTCTGTTAACCTGTAATACATTATTTTTGTAATCATTGTTATTCTATTCGACTTTCCTGAATTGTTCTCATAATGGGTTGATTCATTCATAATTTCACCACAGATCAGTGGTTTAATTAATGCTGGATGCACTGTTCATGTCACTATTTTACTGTTCAGGAGAGGAAGTGGGGGCCGGGGCTTCATGAGTGGTGCTGGTGAAACAGAACTTCAATTACAACGGAGAAGGTGCTTGACAGTTGGTAGATTACAACTTATCTAAACTTGCAGCTCACAACAATTCCTAATTTTTCTTTATCCACAACTCATCTAGAATCCAAGAATGTCGTGTGAAGTTGTTAGCTCAAATCGAAGATGTACGTCGTACTAGAGCAATACAGCGTTCAAGTCGGAAAAGGCATGGTGGCTCATTTGGTCAAGAGCTTGTAACTGTTGCAGTCGTTGGATATACAAATACAGTATGTGGATCCACTAAAATAGTTCTTTCACCTAATGTGTCTTTGAGAACTATACTCCTCCAAAATATCACTATGCAAAATTTGTTGGAGCTTACTGAAGCCAAGTTCTTTATGCTTTTTTCGTAGGGGAAATCTACTCTAGTGAGTGCACTTTCTGAAGCTGATCTGTACAGCGATGATAGGTATGCTGAAATTAGTTTCTCTCTGCACTCACTCGCAGCAGGTATGCCCAGAGAAATCATGGTCTTGTTTTGATGCAGGCTGTTTGCAACAGTAGATCCCCGTTTACGAAGTGTAATTCTTCCATCAGGGTAACATAGAAAATTTTTGTTCTGTTACCATATGTTGGTACAGCTGATTTGGTTTTCACGCTTGTTCAGCAACATTGCATTTTCTTTTCAGGAGAAAAGCACTTCTTAGTGACACTGTTGGCTTCATCTCAGATTTACCAGTACAGGCAAGTTTTCTCTTCTTTCATTTGGACTTTGGAGATCCATATTCTTGAACATTTTTTTTAGGAGAACGTATTTTGAAGCATTAAATAATTGCATTGTCAGGTAGCACTCGTAACCTTGGACGCCTGTGTCCTAATTTTTTTTCTGAGTTGGAGATAGCAAATGGTCCACTGAGCTGCAGCGTCAGCCTTATCTAAAACCAATCTTGACCTTATTGTTGATCTTACTTAATGCTTGAATGCAGTTTCAAGTAAGAAAAGGTCTGATTTTCTTTAGTTTCCTTTTACATGGCTATCAAGGCATCTCCTAGGTGTTGCTTCAGCATTGGTGGTATTCGCCAGTCATTTTATGGTTGAAGAGGGAAGGTGTAGGTAGGTAGAGCTCTCACAAATAAAGCTTGCCGCTCCTATGGACCTGGAAGTGATACAGTTCCTGCTTTTGTGATTCATGGCAAAGAAAGGAGAGATGGGGGTTGGAGTGAAGAGGTGGCAGCAGAGGGGGTGAGTGGTGAGCCCTAATGCTGAACCAAATGAGCCATAACCGAATCATGTGGAACACTTCCTCTATTATTTTTCCTCTGCACTTTCTTCCTTCCAGCTGCCTCATCCTCTTCCATATCACCACTGCTACCATCACCCCCTCCACTGCTGCCTCCTAACTACTAACTCCTCGTTTCCTCCCTGTCCTGCCATGTCCTGTTTTTTTCCTTCCCCTACCAGAGAAGATGGGATGTTGCTTCATTGTTCTGACACCTATGCATCAATACAGCAAACAGGCACCTTGCCTCAACTTACTGCCTTGATAACCTTGACCTTTCCTTCTGTGTTGTTTGGCACTTCATCCAGCAGACATTGTTCTTGCAGAAAAAGAGGAAAAATGGAAGTTCATTTTTTTTTCATCTTCAGACTGTGCCATGTTAAGTTTATTATTAACCTCTTAATTTTATTTTTCCAGCTAGTGGAAGCATTTCATGCCACCCTGGAAGAAGTGGTTGAAGCAGACATGTTAGTGGTAGGTTTTGTTACATATGTCATTAGTTCATCCTGGAAGTCTACTTTTCTTCAACCACGAGTGGTTTACTTACCAAAAGCTGCTTTGATGTTAAGATACAAATTGTTTAAGAAAAAGAATAATAGAAGAGAACTAAGATCTCCTTTATCTTAATATGAATCGATGCAGCATGTGTTGGATTCAAGTGCACCTAATCTTGAGGAGCATCGATCTACTGTACTGCAAGTACTGCAGCAGATAGGTGTTTCACAGGAGAAGATCAACAATATGATTGAAGTTTGGAACAAGGTGCCTATTGAGACGAGTTTTTTCTTTGGCATTTGACAATATATTGTTCGTTTAGGTTTGCATATATCATGATGTTTGTCTGTTGGTGAATTTCAGATTGATCTCGTAGATGAGAATGGATTTCAGTTTGATCTCGTAGATGAGAATGGATTTCAGATTGATCTCGTAGACGAGAATGATACATCTGATGGGGTTGAAGATGAGATCTTCCTAACTGAAGGTGAAGAGGAGAATGCCATATTCTCTGAGGATGATGTTCCACCAGAACAATCATCTTTCGATTCCTTAGATGATGGAGCAGATTCAGAATGTGTATCAGAAGAAAATCTTGAAGATAACAATGATGAAGTGTCACCTAAACGGTCATTCGCAGAGCCTAGTGAGATGAAAGCAATGAACCCAGAATTATCATTAGAATGTTTTGGAGAACTTCATGCCCCAGATGCAAATGGATGCACTTCGACACAAGAAGTGCCCACTTGTCATGTGAAAACTTCTGCAGTGACAGGGATAGGACTGCAAGAGTTATTGTCGTTGATAGATAGGAAACTGACTGAACAACAGAATATTGTGCAAAGAAGCTATGGGCCTTTCGATAGAAAATGGAGACCTTGCTCTACTGATGGCGAAAAGGCTGCAGAACAATAGGTATGTTTTAGCTCCTTTTTTTCCCCGTTCATGTATTGCTGAGATCAATAGCAGTATACCACTCAGTTTCTCAGTTTGCCTCCAGTAGAGATGGAGATTGCGTTTGTTGTTGGTTGCTGTACATGCATGTGTGTTCACCTTCTTATATTTTTTTTCATTAAATTTGCTTCTCAAAATATTGGCAAATACATACTGAAACGGGGAAACAAAATTGAGAGCATTGAGCAATGTTCATCTTAATTGATTTTCTGTACCCAAATTTGGGATTTGACTATTCAATATAATTTTATTTCCATGCTAAGTTTCGAACACCCAGTTTGGATGAGGATTCGGATGAGGATGACCTAGATTTGGGGACTACTCTATTATAAAATTAAGAAATTGTTAGATTACCTCAGTTACTGAGGGGATACCCAACAAATCTGATGTTAGGGTGTAATTTGCCCTATTTCCATATACAAGGCTTCTAGGACAAGGTCGATGCCTTGCTCGCCCAAGGTTTGGCAGTCAAACACTCAAAATTTTCTTAGCTTTTTATATATAAAAAAAATCATAGCTGGAACTACCACAATATAGGAGAAAATAAGTACTCACTGTGTCCCACAATATTAACATTCCAAGCATTCAAACTCAAGAAATAGCAAAATTACTAAAAGACCTCTATACCCCTCATTTTACACTATCCACCAACTCTCCACGCACCCCATCAACCCATTTAATTTTGTCCTATCTATAGAAATGCTTACATAGATTAGATGTTAGAATTGAGAGGGTGAATTTAAAAGTATGATGTCTCTTCGTAAACATTGCGTTACTGTAGCATTTCGTTTGTATTTGTGAAAAATTATCCAAAAATTGATTAGTTAGGCTCAAAATGTTCGTCTCGCAGAGTACAACAAAACTGCGCAATTAGTTTTTGATTTCATCTACATTTAGTACTCCATGCATGTTATGACATTATGATGTGATGGAGAATCTTCTTTTTGCATAGTGTATTTGGGAGTAACTTCTTCCAAACCCACGTGGGGGTATGCAGTGTATCCCATAGGCCATACCCTCTTCTTGCAAGCCATTTAATTCCTTCCTCACCTAGTACGTGGTAGCAATGGCAGTGGATGGACATGATGGCCATCTTGTCACTGCCATAGCTATGGCTTTGTTTACTTAGGGTGTGTGTTTAGTTCAAAAAGAGAAAAACAAAGTTCATAGGTGAATAGTGAAGTTTGGAGAGAGAATTTTTGGGTTTTGGGTGGAACTAAACAGGGCCTATACTACTTAAATACACCACCTTCTCTTGTATGTATCAAAGTAAGTTTCAATGCAAGGGAGGTTCTTGGTTTGTTTATGAATTAGGATCAGTCAAAACCGTATATAGACCAGTGTAACGATTTCATAAACATTCACATACTCCCTCGTTTTGGACAAGGTTTGAGTCAAACATTGGGAATATAAATCATGAATAACATTTAAGTCATTGAGTTTGGAAATGTAAAAATTGTATAAATAGATTGGTCTTGAACAGTACTTTCATAAAAGTATAAATATGTAATTTTTCAAGAAATATTTTTATAAAAAAGAGAAGTCAAAGTTGTGCTTTGGTGACCGTGTCGTTGTCCTAAACGACTTTTTTTACTAAACCGGAGGGAGTATACCAGCTCTGATTCTTGCTAAGTTTGATGATAGCTGAAGCTAGGAAGTTTAGCGACATAAACTGTTCGCATTCGAAAGCAATATCCTACATTCCTACATGATTAGCAATCTGAATCTTCGGGAAGAAACTGACATGTTCTGCATAATGAAAGAGTTATGTTGTTGTGTGACCCACTGGCATGTTGCAGCTTTTTATCTTTCTTATGTTTACTCATGTTCACCACATAACTGTTTTGCAAGGTTGTTTCTTTTGTGTAAGGCGCCCTGCTCTTTTCTGCCTCGAGCTTTGCTCCAGACCTTCAGGTATTAGCTGTAGCAAGAATTCAGGACAGTTGCCGAAGAGCTAAGCAGCCATGCTGAAGTGCCTTGAAGACCTGCCGGACGTTGTGATTATCATATTTAATCGTGCCATTTTTGAAGCAATTTGCAGTCGAGTTGAGTACTAAACATATATTATAGCTGCGCTTTATATCATTGATCGGCGATTCCAAAGACTTGGAATGAGCATGATTATTCTCCAATATATTTCACATTGTAGGAAATCTAAATATATTTAATGGCGTTACTCAGTTTCTCCAATGGCGGAGAAGTGGGAACGTACCATAGCATTAAAATTGTGCTTCCTGCGTAATAGACGTAAAAGAGAGAAATAGTCTCACCGTTACATAAAAAAGTTCTGTAATAAATTTTCCTTCATAACCACCACTAGGGTGTACCAAACTTTCCAGCATTAAATGTAGGTAAAAACTAATGATGTACACGACGAGACGAATTGACAACAATTACCGCAAAGAAACAAAGGGGGTGTTCACTTCCTGAAAAGAGGGGAAAAGGGGGGATGAAAGTTTGGTGAAAATGTCACATCGAATACATCGTACTGTAGCATGTTTCGTTTGTTTGTGGTAAACATTGTCCTACCATGATCTAACTATGCTCAAAAGATTCGTCTCGTCATGTACATCAAAACTATGCAATTAGTTTTTTTTTATTTACCTACGTTTAGTGCTACATGTATGAGGAGAGAGATTTGATATGATAGTGAATAGTTAAGTTTGGTGAGAGAGAGTTTGGGACCTAGGTTTAGTGCTTCATACATGAGAGAGATTTGATGTGATAGTGAATAGTGAAGTTTGGAGAGAGAGGTTGGAGGAATTTTTAAAAGTGAACACCATCAAAGTAACAGTAAAAGTTTTCAAAGGCTGTGTAGTTTTTAAAAGCTGTGTTTAGTTTCTAAAATTCCACCCTAAAATTTCACCATACATAGTCAAAAAGTGTTTCCAAAATTCCATTATGCAAAGTCAAAACGTCCCGTCACAAATGTCGGCACATGAATGAGGGTAAATAAAAAACTAAGGATATAATAAGATAATAATTACCACAAGCAAACGAAAAATACTATAATATCTGATGTGACTTTTCTACGACAGCCGGCTATGCGACGGTATCACAGGACCCAAGATGTTCGTAATCCCACAATGGCCGTGTTTCGAAAAAAATATTTCTAACAGAAATCTTGCATGCATGAAGTACTAAATGAAGTCTATTTACAAAACTCATTTAGGAATGAGTGTAACTTTACGCGACGAATCTAATGAGTTTACAAAACTCAGGAATGAGTTTACAAAACTCAGGAATGAGTATAACTTTGCACGACGAATCTAATGAGCCTAATTAATCCATTAATCCATGTTTTGCTACTATAATCATTCTCTAATCATGCGGTTAAAGACCTCATTAAATAGATCTCGCAAAATAGTCCAATGTCCAATGTGACTTTATTTAATACTTTTAATTATTGATCAAAGGGGTGGAAATATTTTTTCACCCCTAAAGAAACACGGCCAATTTTTTCAGCGACAGGGGTAATCGGTAACGCATCATACATTAACAATCAGAAATTTGAATTACATTACCCAATGAACCACAACCTTCACTAACCATAAATTCATGGCTAAACACGACGCATTACATTCTCATTTCAACAAACACCTTCGGCCTCGCCGAGATCCTTCAGCACCGGCGGCCACTGCAGCATCTCGCATGGGTACACATCGCCGAGCGGCCGCGACTCGTCATGGTTGTGCCACAGCCGCTGCAGCCACCCCGTCCTTGGGTCGAGCGCCACGACCCAGTCGGCCATGATGAAGAACAGCGTGCCCGTGGCCTCGCAGAACGCGGCGAAGCTCACGAGCTTGCATCCGCGCAGCTGGTCCGACATCTTCGCCGAGAGCTTCGTATGGACGAGGTCCCCGACCAACGCCGGGTGCATCCGCAGACGAAGGTCCACTGCTTGCTGCTCCGCCCACTTCCCAGGCGCTTCGAGAACCCACCTGACGAGAGTGAGCTGCTCCCGGATCGCGTAGAAGCAGAGGCGCCCGTCCCCTGTCTTGCCAATCCAGTGGTTGCCGACATAGAGGGGCGTTCTGGCGTCGGGAAGGGGCACCGCCGACAGCGTCATTTTGACAGCGTCGACGGCCATGATGTATTTCTCTTCGCCCTGCAGCTTGTACACGACGTCACCGATGACGACCGACGGGCCGCGGCGGACGACCAGCTCCCGGTTCACCGGCCCGGTGGCGGCCTCCCAAGAGGAGGAAGCCGATGAGTACACGAGGACCTCGAAGTGGTTCGGGTTGGCGGCGAAGAGGACGACGACGAGGAGGAACGCGGCGCCTTCCCCGGGGATAAGCACGGAGCACGCCACCCTGTGCCCGGCGATGTATGGGGACGGCACCCGCTCGAACGTCTTCTCGAGCGGGCTGCAGACGAGCAGCCCGAGGTCACGGGCACTGTTGGGGCCGAGCTCACGCAGGAGTAGGCGCCGGCCGCGGGAGACGACGAGGGCCTATACACATCTAGATGTGTATGTGACAGTCGACGAGCACCGTGCCGCACGCGGGCGGCGCCGGGAGGAAGCCGACGCCGAGCGCGACGCCCGCGGTGCGCACGAACGGGGGCAGCGGGGACGGCGCGTAGTTGATGAAGAAGCCGAAGTGGCGCGGCGGCGCGGGAGGCACGCCGCGCCCGCGCCGGCGACGAGGCGGCGCCAGCGGCGGCACACCGCGGCGCAGCGGACGACGTCGCGCGGGGAGGCAGCCGCTTGAACACCTCCAGGAGCATGTCGTCGCGCAGCGCCAGCGCCGGCGCCGGCGCCGACGCGGCCTCCGCCTTGCCGCTCGCGGAGGGGGGCCGGGGGGAGGGGCCGAACGGGCCGGCGAGTTTAGGCGGAAACGTGACGAGACTACCGCGTCCAAACATGGGGAGATTAGCGGGAAACGCACTGTTCGTTTTCCGAAATTAGCGTCCCCGGCGCCCCACTAGCGCGGGAAGTTTTGTAAATTGGGTACTCTTGCTTTTCGAAACGGCGGTTCGCCTAAAAATATGGCGGTTTCATCGTGAGGGGACAGCCTGTGGTTGTGGGGCTGGCCTCTTGTGTCACTGAATGGTAGGTTCTCGATTTTTTTGGAAAACAAAGAGTGTGTTTGGTTGCCGGCCGCAACCAGCCAGGCCATAAGTTTGGCTGTCATATTTATTGAGGTCACTGCTTGGTTGGCTATTTAACCGTGGCTGCCACAGCCTTTTACAGTTGTATTCAGCGCCACAACTATGGCGAGGAATTCAGACGCCACAACTTGTGGCGGAGACGTGCGTGATATGGCTGATGAAGGCCAGCAACCAAGCAGGCCCAAAGGTAATTTCAGATACTTGTTTAGTTTCCGGTTTTAGTATGCTAAAGTTGAAAATTTATAATCATTACGTCACTGTATTATTTCGTTTATATTCGTGAATAATTGTCCAAATATTAATTAATTAGGCTCAGAATATTCGTCTCGTAAAGTACAACAAAACTACATAATTAGTTTTGATTTTATCTATATTTAGTACTCCATATATATGTCGATATTTTGATGTGATGAAAATCTTTTTTGTATAGTAAAATTTAAAGATGAAATTCAGTAACTGAACGAGGGCCTAAAAGGGAAAGAAGAATGCACGCGAGGCGAGGAAGCCATAGCCCTGCGCAGGCGCAGCCCGGCAGCTCAACACGCTTCCCTGCCGTTGTGTGGTGGTGTAGCGCCCCCGGTCCCGAGGAGTCCAGATTTCTCTAGGATCTCCGCTGTCAGGCACGGCACAGAGCCTGTGTTTAGATCGTGAACAGGAGCGGAAAGAGTTATGAGACACTATAACACAACACGTTGTAGCATTTTTTATTATTTGTGGTAATTATTATCATAACATGATCTAACTAAATTCAAAAGATTTGGCTTATAGTGTGCATTAAAACTATACAATTAATTTTTTTATTTACCTATATCTAATATTTATTTGCTATATTTAA
This sequence comes from Echinochloa crus-galli, assembly GCA_900205405.1. Classification (NCBI taxonomy): domain Eukaryota; kingdom Viridiplantae; phylum Streptophyta; class Magnoliopsida; order Poales; family Poaceae; genus Echinochloa; species Echinochloa crus-galli. The sequence goes on from OAMR01000161.1 coordinate 1,896,155, forward strand.
TATTTTCATGTGACGTGGATGATGTGATGAAAAGTTGGGAAGTTAAGGGCATGTACAGCCCCGTTGGCCCCGTCGGTACAGCAACGTTTTTGCGAAAAAGACCCCGCGTGCGCGAGGCGACGGGCTTCGCGTCGCCTGGCGAGGCGACGCCGCCGTCCCGTTCCCCGAGGCCAAATCGACGGACATCTGTGCGTTGTATGCGTCGTCTTCACGAAGCGACGGGGCACTGGGATCCCGCGCGGGAGTTCTTGGCGCCAAATCGGAGAGCTGCTCCACCGTGAGGTGCCTGCGCGTGCTCGACCTCCACGGCAACTGCTCGCCTCCGCCATCCCCGCCACGCTCCAGGCCGACCCACCTCCAGATGCTCGACCTCAGCCACAACGAGCTCCAGGGCCCGGTGCAGGCGAGCCTCAGCCAGTGCTAGTCTCTGCTGAAGATTGACCTCCGCCAGATCCCGGCGGCGCTCGGTCGGCTTTCCTCGCTGCGGTCGCTGATCCTGAACAACCACCGGATGCAGGCCACCACGGTGCCCGACGGCTTCTTCTCCGCGCTGACCACGCTGGTGCTCTCCGGGATGGGCCTGGCCGGGACGATCCCGGAGTCCATCGGGGAGCTGGGCTAGCTCCGGGTGCTGCGGCTGGAGGACAACCAGATCACCGGCATGATACCGGCGAGCTTCCGGCGGCTGGAGAGGGCTCTCGAGTTGGAGTTGGATAAGAACAGATAGGTGAATGGATAAGAACGGCGGCCGGTAGTGAATGGATAAGAAATGCAGGTGAACGCGGCCGGCAGTGAATAGATAGAAATGCAGGTGAATGGATAAGAAGGAAAAAGAAAAAAAGAAAAAAAAGAAATAAATAAATAAAAATAAAAGATATTGTAAAAATGTTTGTCTTGTTTATGTTACATAATTTTTTATAACATAGCCACACAACGGTATACACAAATGCATTTATAGTCGATCTTAAACTACATGCAAAGCATTAAACAGCTTACAGATGGCTTCTCTGTCTGTGGGCTGTATGAGTTGTCTATACATCTGTCTATACGCGTAGTTCGAGGTTCTACAGACGGCTTGCTGTCTGAGGGCTGTACATGCCTAAAAGACGGCTGGAAAGCAGCGGCCAGCGGACTCAGCACACCACACACGTGTCGAGTTGATGTGAAATTGACGTTTGATCTTTTGACTTATATATAAATATTTGACTAGATATATTATATAAGGGCGAGGGGATGTATAGTATCTAAACACGTACTCTCTCTGTTCCAGAATATAAGCATTTTTAGAGTTCAAATTTTGTATTAAAATGTAAGCATTTCTAGGGTTAGGACAAAAAACTAAATGGATTTATGGGTGGGTAGAGAGTTGATGGGTAGTATAAAATGAAAGATATAGAGGTATTTTATCAGTCTTGTTATTTTTTATATTTGAATGTTTTAAATATTTATATTGTAGGACGAAGGGAGTAGTCATTAATGATGCACCTAATGTAGGTAGACTATAGTTGTTTCAATCTACGGTGAGCACAAAAGCAGTCGGTATGGGTGAGGCCGAAATGAACCGTGATGCCTCAGTCTTGCCGCGGGAGACGGAGAGGAAGGACGAAGCATGAGAGACATAATACTACTTTATTCTATATGGTCAGGCGATAGCACTATAGGTGATTTTTACAATAAACTGGTGTATAGATCACATACAATGGCTATCAGTATCAATAAGCTCCTAAAGACTATGGAGTAATCTTATTCCTACATTGATATGCTTAAGAACCGGGTAGTCTTTATGCATGAACCCCACAACAGTGGGTGTTAGTTAATATTTGTATTCACAGTGCTATAGACTGCCAGCAACCAACGGCTATTTGTCCAATGGCTCTATACTTTCGTGTTCAACCGTTTCATTTTTATATTCATTTGTGAACGGTGAACTCAAAAGATAGTGTAGTTTATTCCCTTGTGGGCTGTGGCCAGTTCATAGTCATATGGAATATTTTTATTATCATTGCTATATAGACCACCTGTACAGTACTCCCTCCGGTTTGGTAAAGGAAGTCGTTTAGGACAGCGACACGGTCACCAAAGCTTAACTTTGACTTTTTTCTATAAAAATATTTCTTGAAAAGTTATATATGTATACTTTTATGAAAGTACTTTTTAAGATCAATCTATTTATATAATTTTTATATTTTCAAACTAAACGACTTAAATGTTATTCATAACTTATATTCCCGATGTTTGACTCAAACTTTGTCCAAAACGACTTCTTTTACCAAACCGGAGGGAGTATATATGGACAACCCACAAGGCTACATTTATTGCACAATGACCAATTTTCCAACGCATGATTTCACGGGGAAGTTAAATGACATTAAATGTGCGGATGTGGCATATGAGAGAAGCCAAGCAAATATAACCAGTTTGCTAACTTATGTAATGCCTATTAACATCTTTTTATCCGTGTACTGTGAAATCGATATGGTGATTTCGGCATTACGTGTGCCATACTTTATGCAGTTACGCGTGCTTTCCTGCCTAGCTTGCAAGTTTTGTGTAGCTGCTTCCACCTGTTGTCTCGTCTCATGCTAAGCAGATCACTCTTGCGTCTCAGAATTAGCCATTCCCCGTTATGTGCTTGCCACTCTACTCCCGTGCCGTTTTTGTGCAATTCAAATCATTTTGACCTCGAGTTATAATTGCAGTTGTTCGTGTCACAGAGAGTAGAGTGACAAGCATATGCTATGACAATCATGGCCTCACCTAGTGTTTTGTGTCGATGATTGTCATAGCCTCATAGGCATATTGCCTTTCCATGCTAATGTATAAATTGCAACCATATTTTGTAGGATGTAAGAATTGATCACTGACGTGAATGGTAAAATATCCTTGTATATGCTGTTCAGTTCAAATTGGTCTGTTTACGTGTACACTTTAAGCCCAGATCCACCTTAACCTGCAATGCTAGATTTTGCAGTTAATCTGCAAACTTATGCCTACGAGCATATTTTTACGCCTGTGTATTGTCATTGATATGTTGCTCTGGTGTATTACTTGCTTGGCTACTCATTGCAACTGTCCCGTGCTTACGCGTGCTGTTCAGCAGAGGGAGTATGCAACAGAAGTTGAAGAATGTGCCCAGCAATGCCCCTGCTGATGCATGTGATATATTCGCCCTGTTCGTTTGAATTATCAGCCACCAGCCAGCAGTGTTTTACATTTCTTTTTTTCTGGTTATTATAAAAGCGTGTACTTAGAAGAGTATAAGCACATCAGATCAAGCCCTTAGCCAAATCGGACGAGTAGCTGAGCAGCCACCGCCTCAAACGCAAGATCAGTAAGGTACCTTGCTGACTATGCTGAGACACGGAAACATGCTGTTATGTCACTCTACTTATGGGCCTACATATGACGCGTGATATTCAGATTGAAGTTGCACATATTACACCTAATAAATAGTAAAGACATATACAATAGGTATCGATATATCTTCCTTTTTAAAACGCAATGATCCTCTTACCTTAGATTGGACAAACACTATCATGAACAATCACAAAATTACATGTCAAAGCGACTATTTCATTAGCAAAAAAAAAGTAGATGAGAGATTTCATCGTTAACATATAGATGAAACACAGCCACATGTGAGAGTATCAATGAAAGTTAGTCCGCACCACGTTTTTTCTTTTAGAGCATTAATAGTGAGACCGCCTCTGTATATGCTAGATAGAAGAATATGGAAACAATGGTCTCTGTCCACTCAGGAGAATGTGATGGACACAAAATATTGCAAATTCGACGATAATAAATAATGTTGCCATATGCAAAAGCACATTCGTTTCCAGTAACAATCAATGTTCTAATTTACAGAGGTTTCACAACTCAATTCAAAAGTGAAACACACAAGCCCTCCATCCCTCAATGGACCAACAGACTCCAGCCAGTAGGAGCAAGCCGGCAGGCACACACCCACTCCATAACTATCAGAGCTACAAACATGCAAATGCCATCGTATTTGACCTCTAGATGCGATGAGTTCATTCACTGGCAAACAAGTTTTTCGCCAAAGCGGGCCAATTTTCATATGAGTACAGGCTGTAGAGAAAATCATAAGGAAGTTAAGAAAAACATCATAGTGATACTCCACAGTAATTATATGTCATCTACACGTAGTCAGCAGAGTGTAAGGTGTATTGTTGATGAAAGCAAACATGCAAACTGATTAGAAAAATGAGCCATGTTTTTGTTTAGACCAGGTAGGCTCAGCCCGGGGTAAAAGTGTATTACCACATTGATATAGATACATCTGTTTTGGGTCTAAAACATGGATTGATTTTTATGAGTTTATTCTTGCATTTGAGAGCTCAATATAAATCATATATGAGAAAGAACTGGTATGTTAAGCTGCACAAGAATACAATACCTATGGGACCAAAATAACATTTTCCATGCTCAGCAAAGTACTAGAGTAAGTGTTGATCATAAGATATCTTGCACACCCACCTACTCCCCCTTCACTTTATAAGCCAATCAGGGTTTGAAAAAGTTTATAAGAGTGTACTTTGACTATTAAGTCCTCTTAAACATAAGCATCGATTGTTATAAAATCAACACTATATTAAAAGTCTTGTGAGACACAAAATCTATCTGTACAACTTTTTTAGATGGTCAAAAATTATGATATCTGGCTTTTTCACATCCTCATGTCTTATAGAAACAAATGGAGGAGTATCATTTACCTTAACTCTTGTTAGATCTTTTTGCTTAATGCAACTCCCAGAAGGTTCTGCATTCTTTTTGATCCATGGATGCTTCATTATGTCTTCAAGAGAAAGCCTCTTGCTTGAATCCTTCACTAGAAGCTGAAGACAAAATCGCACTTCAAGTCAGTCCAACCCACAGGCCACAGCCACCACTTAAATTTATCTCTTATATAGGATATATAACTCTCTTATATAGGATATATAACTAATAATTTTAGATGTTACCTTGGAAATGAGATCCTTAGCTTCTGAAGATACACAAGGAGTTGAGGGGAATGTCAAATCCACTCTAACTATCCTGCTCAAAATTCATGTGGCACAGAATTTGAAGGAATGAAGATAGGGGAGAAAAAGAAAAGAGGTGCCCTTAGGCCATACCTTCTCAAGGTATCATCCTGTTCATCAGCTTCAAAAGGAGGCGAACCATATAAGAACTCATAGCACAGGATTCCTAAAGTCCAATTGTCAACAAAGTGGTCATGAGCTTTTTTCTCTATCATCTCTGGTGCCAGATAATCAATTGTGCCACAAAGTGTGTGTCGTTTAGCATTTGACCGAGCTGCCCATCCAAAATCTGCAATTTTAAGCCGGCCCTGGAGAAAAAGGAAGTTAACTAGTTATCGAATCAACACAGTACTTGATGCATCAAGAGCTCATGACAGTGGCATGAGCAATCAACCCTGCCCTAACAATTTTGCTGTTAACATTTAGTAATGCCCACCGCTAGAATAGGAGTCCTTCAGATATACTGTGACATTAAGAAGCCCTTGCATAACCATTTCTCACATATGCTATGCAAATCAGCAACAGTATGTATGCATTGCCATCTTTGTGTAGAGGCATGCTGCATATCCTGTCCAGGACAATTTACATGTAAGATGAGTTACCCCTATTGAGCTGTAATGACAAATATCATCTTCATCATTCATATAACATTTTAATGTCCTTCCTACATAACATTCCAGTTTATACATTTCAGAAGAGCCAGGTCTTACACTCTGCATTGTTTACATACAAAAATAGTGAAATACTTTTACAATGTACTTATATTTGTACACCTAAGAGGAGCAAAACATTTAGAGAAAGATTTTCAATCCTGTGAGATTTTAAGCTATTAGCTATAGATTAGATTATTGAGCAACCTTATGGTTCTATTAGAGTTTATGGTAGTAATGGTTACGTTAGAACACATATTGTGCAGAAACAACCTTATATCACTACTCCTGAGCAAAGAATACATGTTGTGCATAAACAAGACCATCTGATTACAGAAACAACAGGCACCACTAAAGTTACTTGCAACAATAAATAATGTCATCCTAAATGCACAAATCAAAGATGGTATAGAAATAATAACAGTATTGAGGTGCAACAACTGCACAATGAAGCACAAACCTCAATATCAAGCAGCAAATTCTCTGGCTTGATGTCCCGGTGAATGACCTGCTTCTTGTGACAGTAGGCCAGTGCGCCAGCAAGGTTTGCAACGTACTAAAACACATAAGGTTCAGTGCCGTCAGAATCTAACAAAAGAATGGCAAATCAGAAGGAAACCTGCATATGTATATCATGTTCTAGGGCCTGGTATGGCAACACCAACCCATGTTCCTGGCCATTAATGGCATTATCACAAGCGAGACAGTGTCATGCTAAAGGATATGCTATGTATTCTCACATCGTTTCATGTATAAATGTATAGGCTGAGGGGAGTAAACCGCAGAGTGCACTTCGTGTGCCACACATGGGTCACAGTTTGTAGGAAAAAAATTGTTTCAGCTTAACTTGTAAAGTGGGACCGATCCTTTGTCTTGTATTGCAAGAAGACACTTTAGAGTTTCTAAAAATGTTACAATCAGATAATACAAAAATCTAAACCCAAAAACCATTTTGACAACTTATAAAATGGCACTAAAATTTTCAAATATCAAATAATTCACTGCTTCAATCACCTTTTATGAACTTTAGCTTCAACTTGCGACCAATGCACAGGAAACCAGTATCAAGGAATCAGCAATTAATGAATTATACATGATATCAGAGTCAAATCAAGTTTGAGGGGGCATTTCTGAAGATCTTTCATGACTTGAGTAGAAGTAATATCATAAAATTGCCAACTTAAGACCTATAGACATCTCATGGACTAGTTCTCTGAAACTTTGTCTGTACAGATGTTTTTCTTCATGTACTTTCCTTCCTTCTCTCTTGTTCCTCTGTCGTTCTCATATTGTTTTAGTTTATTTACTAAAGTAACACTACGGGAGCCCACTGTATTTCCCTCAGTTAAGAGGCTTGCTTCTAATATTATAGTTCAGGACTTCAGGTGAACATGATTTTCAAGTCAAATAGTCCATTCTAGTCCAATCGGAGGTACAAAAGTTTGGAGGAAAATTAACAGAAGCAAAAGGGATAGGGGCAGGGGGGTCTTACAGTGGCGGCGGTGCGCTCGGTGAAGCGGCCAGCGGCGCGAAGGACCTTGTACAGCTCGCCACGGGCGGCATATTCGAGGACGAGGACGACGCGCTCTTCGTCGTGGAACCAGGCGAAGAGGCGGAGCACGTTGGGGTGGTCGAGTCCGCTCTGAATCTCAATCTCCCGCCGCAGGTGCGCGTGGAAGCGGTACTTCTCCAGCTTCGCCTTGTACGTCACCTTGAGCGCCACCACGTAGCCGCTCTGGATCATCGCCGCGCGCAGATTAGCCTCGGCGGAGGCTAAATTTTGGGGGAACTGGGAGACTAGATGCATACGTATGTTCAGATCATTTAACTCCAATGTCACAGTCACTTATCCTTGGAGATGTGTATAAGAGACAGGGAAGAGGAAGAAGGCGGCAGCGGAGGAGGCGCCGATAACGAGGGCGATTAGACACAAGTAGTCGGTGTGGTTGGAAAATTAGATGTTATTCCCTCCGTTTTAAAATAAAAATTGTTTTAATATTTTTGATAGTTAAACATCTCAAATTTGATCAAATTTACATAATAAAATAGTAATATTTATAATACCAAATAACTACCATTATATCCTTTATTAGATATATTTTTATATTATATATTTGGTGTCATAAATCTTCGCAATTTTAGTTTGACTCTTTGAAAATATTTGAATAACTTACAATTTAAAACGAAGAGATTACCATCAACGATGTGCCTCAAGGAATCCATTTTACAACCTCCAATCATCATAGAAGTCTGCTTTTCAACCTTCTACTATAAAACCAGATATTATAGGCCATATAACTTTTAGAACCGTGCAAATTTGGACCTTTAGGTGGTTTTAGAGGTGGTTTCCAATTTTTTAAAAACAAAAATAGTTTAATATTGAAAAAATCATGACTATTTCAATTTAAATTCGAAAAATATGAAGAGCAATGCTTCCGAGAACCAACCTGCTTCTCGCGGGCGAGGTAGACCTTGCCGAACTTGCCCTCGCCGATGTACTTGCCGATCTCGAAGTCAGACATGCTCCACTCCTGACGCGCCGCCATCGTACGCGAGAGTGGCGGCGGTGGGGGGAGGGTGAGGTGAGGAAGACGGCGACGAGCTACGGCCGAGGAGGAGTTGGAGGAGCCTGGAGTTGGAATTTGAAATGGGGAGCGGCGCCCGGCGGATCGGGACTGGAGGCGGCAGTCGCGTTCGGTTGGGGATGGGGGAGATGCGAAATTGCGAACCGTTGGAGGAAGGGGATTGTGGACTCTTGGGTTCTGGCATTGCACTTCGGCCTTGCAGGCTGGCCCACAATAGCACTTCGTCTTTGCAGGCTAGCCCGATAGCCCATAATCTCGGCATATCTCGCGCCGCCACACGACTAGTCGAGCCGTGCACATAGGCCCATCGACTGACCAGCCCATTTAGCCCTTGTTTAGTTTTTAAATTTGGAAACCAAACTTTGGTTTTTTAGATGCGTGCGCACTGTAACATTTCGTTTGTATGTGTGAAAAATTATCTAAAAATTGATTAATTAGGCTCAAAAATATTTGTTTCGTAGAGTACAATAAAACTATGTAATTAGTTTTTTGATTTTATCTACATTTAGTAATGCATGTGCCGATATTTTGATGTTATGGGAATCTTCTTTTGCATATTAAATCTTGTGGTGGAATTTAGGATCTAAGCAAGGCCTTAACGGTGTCCTTCCAATTCTTGGACCCAAATTCATTGAAAATCTTTTTTTAACAGTTTTCGTTGAAGATCTCACACTTCAATTTTCTTTTCCTTCGCCTTTTGCGAGGCCCGGCTTTGAGTAAACATCAGCTCGAATGGTTATTTTATTTTGCGATTAAGGAGGACGCTTTGCAGCTCGCAAGATTTGATTTGCATCACCCACCAAGACACCACGCGCGTTACCCTAGATGCTATAGAATCTATACAACCTATATAAATACACCCCACTTAGAGTCATAACTCTATTCTCTCAACATGCAACCTTTCCATGTCATATGAGAACCCACTAGATCATACCACATTATTATCCACCAAGACATTTTATTTAAGTCTTCCAGCGATTTTCTATGACAGTAGAAATACACCCCCAGCCATGCATACGATTTATTAGTCTTTACAAGTACAATTATGTAAGAACCATCATCTCTCAACAAACTGAACACGTTTGAAAAAATGTTACCTCAATCACTTTATTGTTTCTACTTTTAAATTCCACATTAAAATTATATATAACTTCGTTTATAAAACAATATTGTCATGCAACCACCTTAGTATTTCTACTCTAAATTTTATCTTAAAATTTTGTTGAAAAAATTTCGCAGCATCGCGTGGATATCAACTAGTACAGAGTAGAATGAAGCTCATTCCTTAATTACCCACAGTCGGGAGAAGATGGGCGCTGACTGCTTAAGATCAGTTCCTGCTACAATTTGGAGGACAGATGACGACAAAATTTTTTTGTCACGACCCGATTAGATACAATTAGTCGGTGTGGTCGGAAAATTAGATGTTATTCCTTTGTTTTAAATTATAAATTGTTTTAATATTTTTGGAGAGTAAAACATCACAAATTTGACCAAATTTGTATAACAAAAATATTAATATTTATAATATCAAATAACTATCATTAGATTCTTTATTTGATATAATTTTTATACTATATATTTGGTGTCATAAATCTTCGCAATTTTAGTTTGACTTTCCAAAAATATTAAATAACTTACAATTTGGATCGAAGGGATTACCATCAACGATGTGCCTCATCCTTCATAGTCTTTTTTTTGGAGGGTAAAAGTTTTTTTACAGCCTTCAATCATCACAGAAGTTTGCTTTTCAACCTTCAACTGTAAAACCAGACATTACAGGTCAATAACTTTTAGAACAGTGCAAAATTGGTCTATTAGGCGGTTTTTGATTTTTAAAAAATAAAAAGGTTTAATATTGAAAAAGAAATCATGACTATTTTACTTTAAATTCAAAAAATATGAAACTAGTACCATAAAACTTCTAAAAGTTTAACCTATACGTTGGTGCTCTTTTTGTTATTTGGATCATATTTATTTTTCTTTCTTGCTTTTTAATGCTTCTAGTCATACTTATTATTTATTTAAATTATTGTTATGCAAGAGTGCACTTGTATCCATGCTAAATTTTTAGAACTTTTTGGGTGCAATTTTATAATTTTTATTTAAAATAGATTAATTTTATTTTTTAAGATTCAATCATTTTAAAAAATTCAGAAAATCTAAAACCACTATTGAAACTATTCAGATGTCATAATTTGCACGGTTTCAATGGTTGGATGGTCTATGATATTCAGTTTTATAGTAGAGTCGAAAATTATACTTTTATAATAGTTGGAGGGTGGAAATTAGACTTTTCCTTTTCTTTTCTTCCGGTGCTGTGAGGGCGTTTGCAAGATGCTCAATTCGTGCCGCGTAATCAAGATGGAGCTGTTGATCAGATCAACTCCAAACCGAAGAAAGATCTAACTTGGCCGGGCAAGTGGTCGATCAGGTGTCAGGTGCTAAGCATAACCAGCGCCGCGGCGCTCCTCAGAAAATCGTTGGTCAACGGATGCAACATCCTTGCAGGTGCAGCTCAGCGAATCCCGCACGCCTGAGCCCGTACATCCACGGACCAAAAACGCCGCATCCTAGTGTGTTTTGCATGCCCATGGTTTGAGCCGTGTTGGTGTCTCGATATGTATGGCTGCAAATTGCCATGGGCAGTTTGTGCTAGAGCCTCCGCTATCTAGCTAGGGATCAGAGCAGCTTGAGTAGTTTCCTCTCAATAAAATTGCTAATTGTCGTGGGTTAATCGAAAAGAAAGAGGCAGTTACAGAATCAATTCCCATATAATTAGAGCGTTACATTTTCCGAACAAAGATGCTGCTACTGCTTGCTAGAGGTAGAGAGGCCATCACTGTGAACGGATGGGGCTCACCGCTCACGCTGACATGGATGACGTCACCGAGCCCCTTCCAACTCAACTCCATCGTGGAGCCCACCCACCCTCTCACCCCCAGGCGCAGAAGGCAGAAACAAGGTCCACCGCGGCACAACCGCACAAGGGTCCACGAGCCGCCAGTCAAGCACGCAGAAAGGCTGTGGCGAGCCAGCCTCTCGCGCCCGGTTCCTTTTTACACAACGCAGGAGCAAGCAATGGAACGCGACAAGCGGCGCGGAAGAGACCACCCACCCCATTTTCCCAGAGTCCATCTAGCTTCGCCTTCGGCCTTCCAGCAGGCAGACACAGCACCATCGAGATCACTTGAATTGATCATCGAGATATATTACGTGAATTTGCGAGGCTGAGTCACGCCCAA